>CAUHTR010007654.1:49626-153534 GCA_959609185.1 Schmidtea polychroa | reverse complement strand
AAAGAGAAAATAAACAAATTGAAAAAAGAAAGAGAAAAACTAAAGAAAATTATAATAAATCTTAAGGAAGAAAATCAACAAGGAAAATATGAAAGTGAAAGAAAAAGTAAGAGAAAAAGGAATGACAACCGATCTGAGGATAAACAAATAAAAAGTTTGATTACCGAGAATAGCGAACTATTAAAACAAGTAAATGTCACAAAAGAAATAACGCAATCTTTAAACGAAAGATTACAAATAGAAATTACAAATAGTGAAAATTTATATAGAGAAAAGGAAAAATACAAGAATGCAGAAAATGTATTAAGAAATGAAAATATAAAATTATTAGAAGAAATCAATATATTGAGTAAAGAAATGCATCAGAAATACGAAAGGTTCACTTTGACTTTGAAAGAGAAAGAAACAATTATCAGTGAATTGCATTCAATCAAAGTATCTCTCGAATCAAACATTGATCAAATGGCTCGAAGAGTGAGAGAAACAACAGAAATATCTGGTCTAGAGAGTGAGCTTGATGTCAAATTAGTGGAGTTATACCAAGAAATCGACACAAAGAATCTGGATATTGTCACTCTTAAAAATGAGAAACTGGCGCTGTTGACAAATATTGAAAGATTGCAAACGGAATTGCGTGAAAGTAAAGAAAAGTACGTAGATTCATTCGAACAGATGACAAGGACAGTCGTTCATAAATCCTTCGCTACCCAAGACGATGTTGAAGTTGATGAAAATGTAATCAAACCGGCAATTGCTTCTCAAATGACGGCAATCAGTGTGACTGACGATGCAAAACTCATTGAAGAATTGCAAACGAGAATCGAAGATCTTTTGAAAGAAATTCAACAACTTCGCAATGAGAAATTGGATTCTAAATTCACTACAACAGATCAAACAAGAATTCTTGAAACTTCTACGTCTTCAGAAATGACTTCGATTGTAGTTCACGAAACAGCAACAGATGGGTCTGACGGCATTTTGAATGAGATTTTCCAGGAATTAGAGGAAAAGAATCGAGAAATTTCAATGCTTCAAGACCACAAATGCTCTCTGATACATGAAATTGATCAAATGAAACGAGAACTTATTAACAAAGACGCAGATGTAGAATTGAAATTGAAAGAAAAGAACAGTTTCATTATTGAATTGGAAAGGCAGAAAACGGAGTTGGAACAAAATGTCGAATATTTGACAAAGGAAATGAGCGAATGTGTGATTTACAGAAAGGATGGAGACGCGAATGAGAAACTTGTTGAGTTGTATAAAGAACTAGAGATTAAGAACCGCGATTTGATGTTGTTGAGAAATGAAAAAGTTACACTCTTAGAGGATATCGATAATATGCGTAGGGAAATGCATCAGAAATACGAAAGGTTCACTTTGACTTTGAAAGAGAAAGAAACAATTATCAGTGAATTGCATTCAATCAAAGTATCTCTCGAATCAAACATTGATCAAATGGCTCGAAGAGTGAGAGAAACAACAGAAATATCTGGTCTTGAGAGTGAGCTTGATGTCAAATTAGTGGAGTTATACCAAGAAATCGACACAAAGAATCTGGATATTGTCACTCTTAAAAATGAGAAACTGGCGCTGTTGACAAATATTGAAAGATTGCAAACGGAATTGCGTGAAAGTAAAGAAAAGTACGTAGATTCATTCGAACAGATGACAAGGACAGTCGTTCATAAATCCTTCGCTACCCAAGACGATGTTGAAGTTGATGAAAATGTAATCAAACCGGCAATTGCTTCTCAAATGACGGCAATCAGTGTGACTGACGATGCAAAACTCATTGAAGAATTGCAAACGAGAATCGAAGATCTTTTGAAAGAAATTCAACAACTTCGCAATGAGAAATTGGATTCTAAATTCACTACAACAGATCAAACAAGAATTCTTGAAACTTCTACGTCTTCAGAAATGACTTCGATTGTAGTTCACGAAACAGCAACAGATGGGTCTGACGGCATTTTGAATGAGATTTTCCAGGAATTAGAGGAAAAGAATCGAGAAATTTCAATGCTTCAAGACCACAAATGCTCTCTGATACATGAAATTGATCAAATGAAACGAGAACTTATTAACAAAGACGCAGATGTAGAATTGAAATTGAAAGAAAAGAACAGTTTCATTATTGAATTGGAAAGGCAGAAAACGGAGTTGGAACAAAATGTCGAATATTTGACAAAGGAAATGAGCGAATGTGTGATTTACAGAAAGGATGGAGACGCGAATGAGAAACTTGTTGAGTTGTATAAAGAACTAGAGATTAAGAACCACGATTTGATGTTGTTGAGAAATGAAAAAGTTACACTCTTAGAGGATATCGATAATATGCGTAGGGAAATGCATCAGAAATACGAAAGGTTCACTTTGACTTTGAAAGAGAAAGAAACAATTATCAGTGAATTGCATTCAATCAAAGTATCTCTCGAATCAAACATTGATCAAATGGCTCGAAGAGTGAGAGAAACAACAGAAATATCTGGTCTTGAGAGTGAGCTTGATGTCAAATTAGTGGAGTTATACCAAGAAATCGACACAAAGAATCTGGATATTGTCACTCTTAAAAATGAGAAACTGGCGCTGTTGACAAATATTGAAAGATTGCAAACGGAATTGCGTGAAAGTAAAGAAAAGTACGTAGATTCATTCGAACAGATGACAAGGACAGTCGTTCATAAATCCTTCGCTACCCAAGACGATGTTGAAGTTGATGAAAATGTAATCAAACCGGCAATTGCTTCTCAAATGACGGCAATCAGTGTGACTGACGATGCAAAACTCATTGAAGAATTGCAAACGAGAATCGAAGATCTTTTGAAAGAAATTCAACAACTTCGCAATGAGAAATTGGATTCTAAATTCACTACAACAGATCAAACAAGAATTCTTGAAACTTCTACGTCTTCAGAAATGACTTCGATTGTAGTTCACGAAACAGCAACAGATGGGTCTGACGGCATTTTGAATGAGATTTTCCAGGAATTAGAGGAAAAGAATCGAGAAATTTCAATGCTTCAAGACCACAAATGCTCTCTGATACATGAAATTGATCAAATGAAACGAGAACTTATTAACAAAGACGCAGATGTAGAATTGAAATTGAAAGAAAAGAACAGTTTCATTATTGAATTGGAAAGGCAGAAAACGGAGTTGGAACAAAATGTCGAATATTTGACAAAGGAAATGAGCGAATGTGTGATTTACAGAAAGGATGGAGACGCGAATGAGAAACTTGTTGAGTTGTATAAAGAACTAGAGATTAAGAACCACGATTTGATGTTGTTGAGAAATGAAAAAGTTACACTCTTAGAGGATATCGATAATATGCGTAGGGAAATGCATCAGAAATACGAAAGGTTCACTTTGACTTTGAAAGAGAAAGAAACAATTATCAGTGAATTGCATTCAATCAAAGTATCTCTCGAATCAAACATTGATCAAATGGCTCGAAGAGTGAGAGAAACAACAGAAATATCTGGTCTTGAGAGTGAGCTTGATGTCAAATTAGTGGAGTTATACCAAGAAATCGACACAAAGAATCTGGATATTGTCACTCTTAAAAATGAGAAACTGGCGCTGTTGACAAATATTGAAAGATTGCAAACGGAATTGCGTGAAAGTAAAGAAAAGTACGTAGATTCATTCGAACAGATGACAAGGACAGTCGTTCATAAATCCTTCGCTACCCAAGACGATGTTGAAGTTGATGAAAATGTAATCAAACCGGCAATTGCTTCTCAAATGACGGCAATCAGTGTGACTGACGATGCAAAACTCATTGAAGAATTGCAAACGAGAATCGAAGATCTTTTGAAAGAAATTCAACAACTTCGCAATGAGAAATTGGATTCTAAATTCACTACAACAGATCAAACAAGAATTCTTGAAACTTCTACGTCTTCAGAAATGACTTCGATTGTAGTTCACGAAACAGCAACAGATGGGTCTGACGGCATTTTGAATGAGATTTTCCAGGAATTAGAGGAAAAGAATCGAGAAATTTCAATGCTTCAAGACCACAAATGCTCTCTGATACATGAAATTGATCAAATGAAACGAGAACTTATTAACAAAGACGCAGATGTAGAATTGAAATTGAAAGAAAAGAACAGTTTCATTATTGAATTGGAAAGGCAGAAAACGGAGTTGGAACAAATTGTCGAATATTTGACAAAGGAAATGAGCGAATGTGTGATTTACCGAAAGGATGGAGACGCGAATGAGAAACTTGTTGAGTTGTATAAAGAACTAGAGATTAAGAACCACGATTTGATGTTGTTGAGAAATGAAAAAGTTACACTCTTAGAGGATATCGATAATATGCGTAGGGAAATGCATCAGAAATACGAAAGGTTCACTTTGACTTTGAAAGAGAAAGAAACAATTATCAGTGAATTGCATTCAATCAAAGTATCTCTCGAATCAAACATTGATCAAATGGCTCGAAGAGTGAGAGAAACAACAGAAATATCTGGTCTTGAGAGTGAGCTTGATGTCAAATTAGTGGAGTTATACCAAGAAATCGACACAAAGAATCTGGATATTGTCACTCTTAAAAATGAGAAACTGGCGCTGTTGACAAATATTGAAAGATTGCAAACGGAATTGCGTGAAAGTAAAGAAAAGTACGTAGATTCATTCGAACAGATGACAAGGACAGTCGTTCATAAATCCTTCGCTACCCAAGACGATGTTGAAGTTGATGAAAATGTAATCAAACCGGCAATTGCTTCTCAAATGACGGCAATCAGTGTGACTGACGATGCAAAACTCATTGAAGAATTGCAAACGAGAATCGAAGATCTTTTGAAAGAAATTCAACAACTTCGCAATGAGAAATTGGATTCTAAATTCACTACAACAGATCAAACAAGAATTCTTGAAACTTCTACGTCTTCAGAAATGACTTCGATTGTAGTTCACGAAACAGCAACAGATGGGTCTGACGGCATTTTGAATGAGATTTTCCAGGAATTAGAGGAAAAGAATCGAGAAATTTCAATGCTTCAAGACCACAAATGCTCTCTGATACATGAAATTGATCAAATGAAACGAGAACTTATTAACAAAGACGCAGATGTAGAATTGAAATTGAAAGAAAAGAACAGTTTCATTATTGAATTGGAAAGGCAGAAAACGGAGTTGGAACAAATTGTCGAATATTTGACAAAGGAAATGAGCGAATGTGTGATTTACCGAAAGGATGGAGACGCGAATGAGAAACTTGTTGAGTTGTATAAAGAACTAGAGATTAAGAACCACGATTTGATGTTGTTGAGAAATGAAAAAGTTACACTCTTAGAGGATATCGATAATATGCGTAGGGAAATGCATCAGAAATACGAAAGGTTCACTTTGACTTTGAAAGAGAAAGAAACAATTATCAGTGAATTGCATTCAATCAAAGTATCTCTCGAATCAAACATTGATCAAATGGCTCGAAGAGTGAGAGAAACAACAGAAATATCTGGTCTTGAGAGTGAGCTTGATGTCAAATTAGTGGAGTTATACCAAGAAATCGACACAAAGAATCTGGATATTGTCACTCTTAAAAATGAGAAACTGGCGCTGTTGACAAATATTGAAAGATTGCAAACGGAATTGCGTGAAAGTAAAGAAAAGTACGTAGATTCATTCGAACAGATGACAAGGACAGTCGTTCATAAATCCTTCGCTACCCAAGACGATGTTGAAGTTGATGAAAATGTAATCAAACCGGCAATTGCTTCTCAAATGACGGCAATCAGTGTGACTGACGATGCAAAACTCATTGAAGAATTGCAAACGAGAATCGAAGATCTTTTGAAAGAAATTCAACAACTTCGCAATGAGAAATTGGATTCTAAATTCACTACAACAGATCAAACAAGAATTCTTGAAACTTCTACGTCTTCAGAAATGACTTCGATTGTAGTTCACGAAACAGCAACAGATGGGTCTGACGGCATTTTGAATGAGATTTTCCAGGAATTAGAGGAAAAGAATCGAGAAATTTCAATGCTTCAAGACCACAAATGCTCTCTGATACATGAAATTGATCAAATGAAACGAGAACTTATTAACAAAGACGCAGATGTAGAATTGAAATTGAAAGAAAAGAACAGTTTCATTATTGAATTGGAAAGGCAGAAAACGGAGTTGGAACAAAATGTCGAATATTTGACAAAGGAAATGAGCGAATGTGTGATTTTCCGAAAGGATGGAGACGCGAATGAGAAACTTGTTGAGTTGTATAAAGAACTAGAGATTAAGAACCACGATTTGATGTTGTTGAGAAATGAAAAAGTTACACTCTTAGAGGATATCGATAATATGCGTAGGGAAATGCATCAGAAATACGAAAGGTTCACTTTGACTTTGAAAGAGAAAGAAACAATTATCAGTGAATTGCATTCAATCAAAGTATCTCTCGAATCAAACATTGATCAAATGGCTCGAAGAGTGAGAGAAACAACAGAAATATCTGGTCTAGAGAGTGAGCTTGATGTCAAATTAGTGGAGTTATACCAAGAAATCGACACAAAGAATCTGGATATTGTCACTCTTAAAAATGAGAAACTGGCGCTGTTGACAAATATTGAAAGATTGCAAACGGAATTGCGTGAAAGTAAAGAAAAGTACGTAGATTCATTCGAACAGATGACAAGGACAGTCGTTCATAAATCCTTCGCTACCCAAGACGATGTTGAAGTTGATGAAAATGTAATCAAACCGGCAATTGCTTCTCAAATGACGGCAATCAGTGTGACTGACGATGCAAAACTCATTGAAGAATTGCAAACGAGAATCGAAGATCTTTTGAAAGAAATTCAACAACTTCGCAATGAGAAATTGGATTCTAAATTCACTACAACAGATCAAACAAGAATTCTTGAAACTTCTACGTCTTCAGAAATGACTTCGATTGTAGTTCACGAAACAGCAACAGATGGGTCTAACGGCATTTTGAATGAGATTTTCCAGGAATTAGAGGAAAAGAATCGAGAAATTTCAATGCTTCAAGACCACAAATGCTCTCTGATACATGAAATTGATCAAATGAAACGAGAACTTATTAACAAAGACGCAGATGTAGAATTGAAATTGAAAGAAAAGAACAGTTTCATTATTGAATTGGAAAGGCAGAAAACGGAGTTGGAACAAAATGTCGAATATTTGACAAAGGAGATGAGCGAATGTGTGATTTTCCGAAAGGATGGAGACGCGAATGAGAAACTTGTTGAGTTGTATAAAGAACTAGAGATTAAGAACCACGATTTGATGTTGTTGAGAAATGAAAAAGTTACACTCTTAGAGGATATCGATAATATGCGTAGGGAAATGCATCAGAAATACGAAAGGTTCACTTTGACTTTGAAAGAGAAAGAAACAATTATCAGTGAATTGCATTCAATCAAAGTATCTCTCGAATCAAACATTGATCAAATGGCTCGAAGAGTGAGAGAAACAACAGAAATATCTGGTCTTGAGAGTGAGCTTGATGTCAAATTAGTGGAGTTATACCAAGAAATCGACACAAAGAATCTGGATATTGTCACTCTTAAAAATGAGAAACTGGCTCTGTTGACAAATATTGAAAGATTGCAAACGGAATTGCGTGAAAGTAAAGAAAAGTACGTAGATTCATTCGAACAGATGACAAGGACAGTCGTTCATAAATCCTTCGCTACCCAAGACGATGTTGAAGTTGATGAAAATGTAATCAAACCGGCAATTGCTTCTCAAATGACGGCAATCAGTGTGACTGACGATGCAAAACTCATTGAAGAATTGCAAACGAGAATCGAAGATCTTTTGAAAGAAATTCAACAACTTCGCAATGAGAAATTGGATTCTAAATTCACTACAACAGATCAAACAAGAATTCTTGAAACTTCTACGTCTTCAGAAATGACTTCGATTGTAGTTCACGAAACAGCAACAGATGGGTCTGACGGCATTTTGAATGAGATTTTCCAGGAATTAGAGGAAAAGAATCGAGAAATTTCAATGCTTCAAGACCACAAATGCTCTCTGATACATGAAATTGATCAAATGAAACGAGAACTTATTAACAAAGACGCAGATGTAGAATTGAAATTGAAAGAAAAGAACAGTTTCATTATTGAATTGGAAAGGCAGAAAACGGAGTTGGAACAAATTGTCGAATATTTGACAAAGGAAATGAGCGAATGTGTGATTTACCGAAAGGATGGAGACGCGAATGAGAAACTTGTTGAGTTGTATAAAGAACTAGAGATTAAGAACCACGATTTGATGTTGTTGAGAAATGAAAAAGTTACACTCTTAGAGGATATCGATAATATGCGTAGGGAAATGCATCAGAAATACGAAAGGTTCACTTTGACTTTGAAAGAGAAAGAAACAATTATCAGTGAATTGCATTCAATCAAAGTATCTCTCGAATCAAACATTGATCAAATGGCTCGAAGAGTGAGAGAAACAACAGAAATATCTGGTCTAGAGAGTGAGCTTGATGTCAAATTAGTGGAGTTATACCAAGAAATCGACACAAAGAATCTGGATATTGTCACTCTTAAAAATGAGAAACTGGCGCTGTTGACAAATATTGAAAGATTGCAAACGGAATTGCGTGAAAGTAAAGAAAAGTACGTAGATTCATTCGAACAGATGACAAGGACAGTCGTTCATAAATCCTTCGCTACCCAAGACGATGTTGAAGTTGATGAAAATGTAATCAAACCGGCAATTGCTTCTCAAATGACGGCAATCAGTGTGACTGACGATGCAAAACTCATTGAAGAATTGCAAACGAGAATCGAAGATCTTTTGAAAGAAATTCAACAACTTCGCAATGAGAAATTGGATTCTAAATTCACTACAACAGATCAAACAAGAATTCTTGAAACTTCTACGTCTTCAGAAATGACTTCGATTGTAGTTCACGAAACAGCAACAGATGGGTCTGACGGCATTTTGAATGAGATTTTCCAGGAATTAGAGGAAAAGAATCGAGAAATTTCAATGCTTCAAGACCACAAATGCTCTCTGATACATGAAATTGATCAAATGAAACGAGAACTTATTAACAAAGACGCAGATGTAGAATTGAAATTGAAAGAAAAGAACAGTTTCATTATTGAATTGGAAAGGCAGAAAACGGAGTTGGAACAAAATGTCGAATATTTGACAAAGGAAATGAGCGAATGTGTGATTTACCGAAAGGATGGAGACGCGAATGAGAAACTTGTTGAGTTGTATAAAGAACTAGAGATTAAGAACCACGATTTGATGTTGTTGAGAAATGAAAAAGTTACACTCTTAGAGGATATCGATAATATGCGTAGGGAAATGCATCAGAAATACGAAAGGTTCACTTTGACTTTGAAAGAGAAAGAAACAATTATCAGTGAATTGCATTCAATCAAAGTATCTCTCGAATCAAACATTGATCAAATGGCTCGAAGAGTGAGAGAAACAACAGAAATATCTGGTCTTGAGAGTGAGCTTGATGTCAAATTAGTGGAGTTATACCAAGAAATCGACACAAAGAATCTGGATATTGTCACTCTTAAAAATGAGAAACTGGCGCTGTTGACAAATATTGAAAGATTGCAAACGGAATTGCGTGAAAGTAAAGAAAAGTACGTAGATTCATTCGAACAGATGACAAGGACAGTCGTTCATAAATCCTTCGCTACCCAAGACGATGTTGAAGTTGATGAAAATGTAATCAAACCGGCAATTGCTTCTCAAATGACGGCAATCAGTGTGACTGACGATGCAAAACTCATTGAAGAATTGCAAACGAGAATCGAAGATCTTTTGAAAGAAATTCAACAACTTCGCAATGAGAAATTGGATTCTAAATTCACTACAACAGATCAAACAAGAATTCTTGAAACTTCTACGTCTTCAGAAATGACTTCGATTGTAGTTCACGAAACAGCAACAGATGGGTCTGACGGCATTTTGAATGAGATTTTCCAGGAATTAGAGGAAAAGAATCGAGAAATTTCAATGCTTCAAGACCACAAATGCTCTCTGATACATGAAATTGATCAAATGAAACGAGAACTTATTAACAAAGACGCAGATGTAGAATTGAAATTGAAAGAAAAGAACAGTTTCATTATTGAATTGGAAAGGCAGAAAACGGAGTTGGAACAAAATGTCGAATATTTGACAAAGGAAATGAGCGAATGTGTGATTTACCGAAAGGATGGAGACGCGAATGAGAAACTTGTTGAGTTGTATAAAGAACTAGAGATTAAGAACCACGATTTGATGTTGTTGAGAAATGAAAAAGTTACACTCTTAGAGGATATCGATAATATGCGTAGGGAAATGCATCAGAAATACGAAAGGTTCACTTTGACTTTGAAAGAGAAAGAAACAATTATCAGTGAATTGCATTCAATCAAAGTATCTCTCGAATCAAACATTGATCAAATGGCTCGAAGAGTGAGAGAAACAACAGAAATATCTGGTCTTGAGAGTGAGCTTGATGTCAAATTAGTGGAGTTATACCAAGAAATCGACACAAAGAATCTGGATATTGTCACTCTTAAAAATGAGAAACTGGCGCTGTTGACAAATATTGAAAGATTGCAAACGGAATTGCGTGAAAGTAAAGAAAAGTACGTAGATTCATTCGAACAGATGACAAGGACAGTCGTTCATAAATCCTTCGCTACCCAAGACGATGTTGAAGTTGATGAAAATGTAATCAAACCGGCAATTGCTTCTCAAATGACGGCAATCAGTGTGACTGACGATGCAAAACTCATTGAAGAATTGCAAACGAGAATCGAAGATCTTTTGAAAGAAATTCAACAACTTCGCAATGAGAAATTGGATTCTAAATTCACTACAACAGATCAAACAAGAATTCTTGAAACTTCTACGTCTTCAGAAATGACTTCGATTGTAGTTCACGAAACAGCAACAGATGGGTCTGACGGCATTTTGAATGAGATTTTCCAGGAATTAGAGGAAAAGAATCGAGAAATTTCAATGCTTCAAGACCACAAATGCTCTCTGATACATGAAATTGATCAAATGAAACGAGAACTTATTAACAAAGACGCAGATGTAGAATTGAAATTGAAAGAAAAGAACAGTTTCATTATTGAATTGGAAAGGCAGAAAACGGAGTTGGAACAAAATGTCGAATATTTGACAAAGGAAATGAGCGAATGTGTGATTTACCGAAAGGATGGAGACGCGAATGAGAAACTTGTTGAGTTGTATAAAGAACTAGAGATTAAGAACCACGATTTGATGTTGTTGAGAAATGAAAAAGTTACACTCTTAGAGGATATCGATAATATGCGTAGGGAAATGCATCAGAAATACGAAAGGTTCACTTTGACTTTGAAAGAGAAAGAAACAATTATCAGTGAATTGCATTCAATCAAAGTATCTCTCGAATCAAACATTGATCAAATGGCTCGAAGAGTGAGAGAAACAACAGAAATATCTGGTCTTGAGAGTGAGCTTGATGTCAAATTAGTGGAGTTATACCAAGAAATCGACACAAAGAATCTGGATATTGTCACTCTTAAAAATGAGAAACTGGCGCTGTTGACAAATATTGAAAGATTGCAAACGGAATTGCGTGAAAGTAAAGAAAAGTACGTAGATTCATTCGAACAGATGACAAGGACAGTCGTTCATAAATCCTTCGCTACCCAAGACGATGTTGAAGTTGATGAAAATGTAATCAAACCGGCAATTGCTTCTCAAATGACGGCAATCAGTGTGACTGACGATGCAAAACTCATTGAAGAATTGCAAACGAGAATCGAAGATCTTTTGAAAGAAATTCAACAACTTCGCAATGAGAAATTGGATTCTAAATTCACTACAACAGATCAAACAAGAATTCTTGAAACTTCTACGTCTTCAGAAATGACTTCGATTGTAGTTCACGAAACAGCAACAGATGGGTCTGACGGCATTTTGAATGAGATTTTCCAGGAATTAGAGGAAAAGAATCGAGAAATTTCAATGCTTCAAGACCACAAATGCTCTCTGATACATGAAATTGATCAAATGAAACGAGAACTTATTAACAAAGACGCAGATGTAGAATTGAAATTGAAAGAAAAGAACAGTTTCATTATTGAATTGGAAAGGCAGAAAACGGAGTTGGAACAAAATGTCGAATATTTGACAAAGGAAATGAGCGAATGTGTGATTTACCGAAAGGATGGAGACGCGAATGAGAAACTTGTTGAGTTGTATAAAGAACTAGAGATTAAGAACCACGATTTGATGTTGTTGAGAAATGAAAAAGTTACACTCTTAGAGGATATCGATAATATGCGTAGGGAAATGCATCAGAAATACGAAAGGTTCACTTTGACTTTGAAAGAGAAAGAAACAATTATCAGTGAATTGCATTCAATCAAAGTATCTCTCGAATCAAACATTGATCAAATGGCTCGAAGAGTGAGAGAAACAACAGAAATATCTGGTCTTGAGAGTGAGCTTGATGTCAAATTAGTGGAGTTATACCAAGAAATCGACACAAAGAATCTGGATATTGTCACTCTTAAAAATGAGAAACTGGCGCTGTTGACAAATATTGAAAGATTGCAAACGGAATTGCGTGAAAGTAAAGAAAAGTACGTAGATTCATTCGAACAGATGACAAGGACAGTCGTTCATAAATCCTTCGCTACCCAAGACGATGTTGAAGTTGATGAAAATGTAATCAAACCGGCAATTGCTTCTCAAATGACGGCAATCAGTGTGACTGACGATGCAAAACTCATTGAAGAATTGCAAACGAGAATCGAAGATCTTTTGAAAGAAATTCAACAACTTCGCAATGAGAAATTGGATTCTAAATTCACTACAACAGATCAAACAAGAATTCTTGAAACTTCTACGTCTTCAGAAATGACTTCGATTGTAGTTCACGAAACAGCAACAGATGAGGTCTGACGGCATTTTGAATGAGATTTTCCAGGAATTAGAGGAAAAGAATCGAGAAATTTCAATGCTTCAAGACCACAAATGCTCTCTGATACATGAAATTGATCAAATGAAACGAGAACTTATTAACAAAGACGCAGATGTAGAATTGAAATTGAAAGAAAAGAACAGTTTCATTATTGAATTGGAAAGGCAGAAAACGGAGTTGGAACAAAATGTCGAATATTTGACAAAGGAAATGAGCGAATGTGTGATTTACCGAAAGGATGGAGACGCGAATGAGAAACTTGTTGAGTTGTATAAAGAACTAGAGATTAAGAACCACGATTTGATGTTGTTGAGAAATGAAAAAGTTACACTCTTAGAGGATATCGATAATATGCGTAGGGAAATGCATCAGAAATACGAAAGGTTCACTTTGACTTTGAAAGAGAAAGAAACAATTATCAGTGAATTGCATTCAATCAAAGTATCTCTCGAATCAAACATTGATCAAATGGCTCGAAGAGTGAGAGAAACAACAGAAATATCTGGTCTTGAGAGTGAGCTTGATGTCAAATTAGTGGAGTTATACCAAGAAATCGACACAAAGAATCTGGATATTGTCACTCTTAAAAATGAGAAACTGGCGCTGTTGACAAATATTGAAAGATTGCAAACGGAATTGCGTGAAAGTAAAGAAAAGTACGTAGATTCATTCGAACAGATGACAAGGACAGTCGTTCATAAATCCTTCGCTACCCAAGACGATGTTGAAGTTGATGAAAATGTAATCAAACCGGCAATTGCTTCTCAAATGACGGCAATCAGTGTGACTGACGATGCAAAACTCATTGAAGAATTGCAAACGAGAATCGAAGATCTTTTGAAAGAAATTCAACAACTTCGCAATGAGAAATTGGATTCTAAATTCACTACAACAGATCAAACAAGAATTCTTGAAACTTCTACGTCTTCAGAAATGACTTCGATTGTAGTTCACGAAACAGCAACAGATGGGTCTGACGGCATTTTGAATGAGATTTTCCAGGAATTAGAGGAAAAGAATCGAGAAATTTCAATGCTTCAAGACCACAAATGCTCTCTGATACATGAAATTGATCAAATGAAACGAGAACTTATTAACAAAGACGCAGATGTAGAATTGAAATTGAAAGAAAAGAACAGTTTCATTATTGAATTGGAAAGGCAGAAAACGGAGTTGGAACAAAATGTCGAATATTTGACAAAGGAAATGAGCGAATGTGTGATTTACCGAAAGGATGGAGACGCGAATGAGAAACTTGTTGAGTTGTATAAAGAACTAGAGATTAAGAACCACGATTTGATGTTGTTGAGAAATGAAAAAGTTACACTCTTAGAGGATATCGATAATATGCGTAGGGAAATGCATCAGAAATACGAAAGGTTCACTTTGACTTTGAAAGAGAAAGAAACAATTATCAGTGAATTGCATTCAATCAAAGTATCTCTCGAATCAAACATTGATCAAATGGCTCGAAGAGTGAGAGAAACAACAGAAATATCTGGTCTTGAGAGTGAGCTTGATGTCAAATTAGTGGAGTTATACCAAGAAATCGACACAAAGAATCTGGATATTGTCACTCTTAAAAATGAGAAACTGGCGCTGTTGACAAATATTGAAAGATTGCAAACGGAATTGCGTGAAAGTAAAGAAAAGTACGTAGATTCATTCGAA
Organism: Schmidtea polychroa; assembly: GCA_959609185.1. NCBI lineage: Eukaryota > Metazoa > Platyhelminthes > Tricladida > Dugesiidae > Schmidtea > Schmidtea polychroa. The sequence goes on along the minus strand of CAUHTR010007654.1, from coordinate 138,920 downwards.
CAGATGACAAGGACAGTCGTTCATAAATCCTTCGCTACCCAAGACGATGTTGAAGTTGATGAAAATGTAATCAAACCGGCAATTGCTTCTCAAATGACGGCAATCAGTGTGACTGACGATGCAAAACTCATTGAAGAATTGCAAACGAGAATCGAAGATCTTTTGAAAGAAATTCAACAACTTCGCAATGAGAAATTGGATTCTAAATTCACTACAACAGATCAAACAAGAATTCTTGAAACTTCTACGTCTTCAGAAATGACTTCGATTGTAGTTCACGAAACAGCAACAGATGGGTCTGACGGCATTTTGAATGAGATTTTCCAGGAATTAGAGGAAAAGAATCGAGAAATTTCAATGCTTCAAGACCACAAATGCTCTCTGATACATGAAATTGATCAAATGAAACGAGAACTTATTAACAAAGACGCAGATGTAGAATTGAAATTGAAAGAAAAGAACAGTTTCATTATTGAATTGGAAAGGCAGAAAACGGAGTTGGAACAAAATGTCGAATATTTGACAAAGGAAATGAGCGAATGTGTGATTTACCGAAAGGATGGAGACGCGAATGAGAAACTTGTTGAGTTGTATAAAGAACTAGAGATTAAGAACCACGATTTGATGTTGTTGAGAAATGAAAAAGTTACACTCTTAGAGGATATCGATAATATGCGTAGGGAAATGCATCAGAAATACGAAAGGTTCACTTTGACTTTGAAAGAGAAAGAAACAATTATCAGTGAATTGCATTCAATCAAAGTATCTCTCGAATCAAACATTGATCAAATGGCTCGAAGAGTGAGAGAAACAACAGAAATATCTGGTCTTGAGAGTGAGCTTGATGTCAAATTAGTGGAGTTATACCAAGAAATCGACACAAAGAATCTGGATATTGTCACTCTTAAAAATGAGAAACTGGCGCTGTTGACAAATATTGAAAGATTGCAAACGGAATTGCGTGAAAGTAAAGAAAAGTACGTAGATTCATTCGAACAGATGACAAGGACAGTCGTTCATAAATCCTTCGCTACCCAAGACGATGTTGAAGTTGATGAAAATGTAATCAAACCGGCAATTGCTTCTCAAATGACGGCAATCAGTGTGACTGACGATGCAAAACTCATTGAAGAATTGCAAACGAGAATCGAAGATCTTTTGAAAGAAATTCAACAACTTCGCAATGAGAAATTGGATTCTAAATTCACTACAACAGATCAAACAAGAATTCTTGAAACTTCTACGTCTTCAGAAATGACTTCGATTGTAGTTCACGAAACAGCAACAGATGGGTCTGACGGCATTTTGAATGAGATTTTCCAGGAATTAGAGGAAAAGAATCGAGAAATTTCAATGCTTCAAGACCACAAATGCTCTCTGATACATGAAATTGATCAAATGAAACGAGAACTTATTAACAAAGACGCAGATGTAGAATTGAAATTGAAAGAAAAGAACAGTTTCATTATTGAATTGGAAAGGCAGAAAACGGAGTTGGAACAAAATGTCGAATATTTGACAAAGGAAATGAGCGAATGTGTGATTTACCGAAAGGATGGAGACGCGAATGAGAAACTTGTTGAGTTGTATAAAGAACTAGAGATTAAGAACCACGATTTGATGTTGTTGAGAAATGAAAAAGTTACACTCTTAGAGGATATCGATAATATGCGTAGGGAAATGCATCAGAAATACGAAAGGTTCACTTTGACTTTGAAAGAGAAAGAAACAATTATCAGTGAATTGCATTCAATCAAAGTATCTCTCGAATCAAACATTGATCAAATGGCTCGAAGAGTGAGAGAAACAACAGAAATATCTGGTCTTAGAGAGTGAGCTTGATGTCAAATTAGTGGAGTTATACCAAGAAATCGACACAAAGAATCTGGATATTGTCACTCTTAAAAATGAGAAACTGGCGCTGTTGACAAATATTGAAAGATTGCAAACGGAATTGCGTGAAAGTAAAGAAAAGTACGTAGATTCATTCGAACAGATGACAAGGACAGTCGTTCATAAATCCTTCGCTACCCAAGACGATGTTGAAGTTGATGAAAATGTAATCAAACCGGCAATTGCTTCTCAAATGACGGCAATCAGTGTGACTGACGATGCAAAACTCATTGAAGAATTGCAAACGAGAATCGAAGATCTTTTGAAAGAAATTCAACAACTTCGCAATGAGAAATTGGATTCTAAATTCACTACAACAGATCAAACAAGAATTCTTGAAACTTCTACGTCTTCAGAAATGACTTCGATTGTAGTTCACGAAACAGCAACAGATGGGTCTGACGGCATTTTGAATGAGATTTTCCAGGAATTAGAGGAAAAGAATCGAGAAATTTCAATGCTTCAAGACCACAAATGCTCTCTGATACATGAAATTGATCAAATGAAACGAGAACTTATTAACAAAGACGCAGATGTAGAATTGAAATTGAAAGAAAAGAACAGTTTCATTATTGAATTGGAAAGGCAGAAAACGGAGTTGGAACAAAATGTCGAATATTTGACAAAGGAAATGAGCGAATGTGTGATTTACCGAAAGGATGGAGACGCGAATGAGAAACTTGTTGAGTTGTATAAAGAACTAGAGATTAAGAACCACGATTTGATGTTGTTGAGAAATGAGAAAGCAGCTATTCTTGTTGACTTTCATAGTTTGACTTCTGATTTGATTTCGAAGTTACATCAATTTGATCATGTGAGTTCCCATAAAGAATCTTTGATCAAATATCTTCTCACTCAGATAACAAGCTCAAGACCTCATTTACCAACCCCTCTTGTGGCTGAACTCCAATCTCATATTGATTTGTTGGAACGCGAACTTTTGCATTTGCAATCGAAGTATTTCAATTTGAAATTATCTTTGCAGGTGAGTTTTTTGTTTTTCTTATATTATTGGTTCATCTTCAATATCTCTCTTCCTTTATCTTAATTTTTGTTATGTTTTTTTACATTTATTATATTTATAATATTTTTATTTGATATAATTTCGGTTTTTTTTATTTTTTCATTCTCATTTTTTGAAAGACCATTTTTATGTTTATTTAATGTAACTTACATTGCACTCCTGGCATGAAGGTAAGTTTGTCCCATATGTCTGAGCGCTGCGTTTACAAAAAGTACAAAATGTAAATTTTTCATGAATCTTGAGAAAAATCTTTTTGTTCTTTTGTTTTTTCTGTATACATAATATACTAATTATGAATGTTTTCTCTTTTTTGGGAAAACTTTATAACATCACTCATTTGAGCATTTCCCTAGCAACAATTCCTCTTATATAAGTTAGACTGTGGATTACTTTATCAGTAGTAATTTGTGAGCCCATAACATCAAATTGAAAATTATACCAAATCCGCTTTAATTCACTCTAAATGTAGAAAAGGTGTATTTGATATAGACATTTCGGTATAAAAGGAATAAACCTACTACAAATAAAAGCCAAAGTCAACGAAATGATCTCAACTCAAAAAACTTCAAAACAAAGTTTAGAATTTTTGTTTTAATTTTTAATTCAGCTCGTTCCTTTTGAAAATCTTTCTCAACTTGTCCATTTCCTAATAGTGTGGTCATATTTATCAACTTTTTATGCATTTTTCAGTTGTTAAAATTATTTTTGTTTACATGTGGTAACATATGGGGAAATAGTGTAAGCGATATCTATTATACAAAAGTCTTTAAGTGTACAGATGTTCTCTGTGACTTTCAATAAATACTGTTTCTTTAACTTGCCGGTTTGAAGCGTCATATATTGAATAATAAAATAATAAACCGGGGCATTATGGCGTTCGGAAAGGTCTTGCTGAGACAAAAAGGATTAACCCTTAGTAGCCTGATTTACGAATTATATCATAGCGAAAATAATATATTCACTTACCTCAAAAGTATTCATATTCTTCAGAAAAAGAAAATATATCAAATTTGTATCCAACAAAACTTTTAGTAAAATGTGTTTACTTGTTCACTTTACCGCGCAAGTAATATGTCATAGATAAAATAAAACAATAATGACATTTGTTTTTTTTTAATTTCGTTGGAAAGAATATTATACAACAGTAAAATACGAATAGCCAACCTATAAAAAAACTAATAGTAATGTGAACATTCGGTTTATAAGATTGGTATCAAAATTGAAACTCTAGGTTATTAAGAGTTAATGCTTATAAAAGAACAGTTGTTTTGGTCGTCTAGTACTTTACTTTTGTATGATACATGTTATATTATATTATATAAACCAATAGGTTATATTTCAAGATCTATTTAATATTGTTAACTAAATTTTAGGAAAACTTTGATAATCATATACCCGATAGTCAAATATTTTCTTCCTATTCAGTTGAAGCTTTTAAGTTTCATGAAAAGTCTTTTTGTGACAGTGACAAAATATCTTCGAGGTAAAATTTTCATGGGTTTCGAATTTTTTACATCTTGTTAGAATTTCTTCGACTTCGGAATTTTTAGATTCGATTGAAAAACTAAATGTTGAAATAGCCGAACAACGAAATAAAAATCAAGTATTTAAAGATTTGAATCTTTTGGATTTATATTTTTGCAGGAATTACGAACATCAATTCAACAGTCGTGTTCATCGGCTTCGCCACTCCAGGGACGATTTCATGAACTACTTAAAGACCAAGATGTGATTTAGTTTTAAAACCCTTTCTTGAAATTATAATATTGTAGATAATTAATTCGAAATATGAAGAAATATGGGAGGTATCCAGGTCCACCATTTCTGAGCATGATTATGAAAATTCGATATTGCGCGAAAAATTGGCAAAGTACATCTTTATATATTATTTATTTTCTTACAAAATCTTTAGTATATAAATTCTTTTATTTTCAGACTTTGAATTAGTATTTGGTTTCATATTTATCAAGAATTTTCAGTCCCTTCCTTTTCAAGTGTTTTTTTATAAATAATAATAGATATTTTCGATTATGAGAACGCAATTTCGACAACTAATTACAGCGAAAAACTGAAAAAATAAGAATCAAAGCATGTTTAAAAGAAATTATTTTTAATATGCACCATTTCCACCAATTTGTTATAGGCAGGTAAATATGTACGCCACCGGATCTTTACACACATACTTACTAGTGGCATGCAGTCAGAACCACGGGAAAAATGAAAAAACACCCGATTCTATACACATACATCAAAGTAATAAATGAGCATAAAATTTTTAGTTACTTGAGCTTTAGTGTATTTTGACGTAGAAATTGCTTCCTGATGGCAGATTCAATTTGGAAATGGTGTATATTACAATTTACAGCTTGGCCTTTATCAAGTTTTATAATAAGTGTAATAGCACTTGATAAAAGCAAATCCGAAAATTTATGTTACATATAATTAAGTTTTGATTTTTTATCAGAATTAAAATAAATAATCGGAAAAAGAAAAGATCGAAATTGACCAAAAAAAATAATCTATTGTTTTTTCTGATGGTAATACAAATTCACTTGAAAAAGGCAGTGCCGAAAATTCGTGAGTATCAAAAAAATCATCGATATATAGTCTTCAAGCTCGTTTTTTAATAAATTCAATGGAAAAATAATCACTGGTGAAATTGGAAAAAAAGTTCTTATAGTACAATAGTATTAATATTTAATTTATTATGGCTAGACCAGGTTAGAAAGTTGCTAAAAATATTACAGGTGTTGGAGTTAGTAAGAAAACCAAAAAATACGTATATATAAAAGGAAGACATAACAAATATTGGTAAAATCAATAAAAGTGCAAAATTGATTAAAACTTACTAAAAATCAAAAATCAATATCGGGTATGGTTGAACGCCAAATCGATCGATTAGATAAGAGTTGGATTATTTCGAGCGCCAATCTAGGATAAACAAGTTAAAATAATTTGGAAACCTTCAAATGTTTATCTAGGATTAACGGGAAATTATTAATTGCGATTCTGTAAATAATTGCCTTCTAAGAAACAATATAAAAAGAGAGCTCAGAAACAGACAGGCCACCAGTTGGTCAAAGAAACAAAGAGAATCTCAGAGATTCAGGGATCAGTGATAGAAGAACGAAATATAATAATTAAAAAAAGGTATAATTTTCGTACCAGAAAAGGTGATTGCCCCTTGGGCTATCTACCTTATCGAGTAATATTACTTTTGACCAAAAGGTGCAAATATAGTGACAAATTGTAATTTTATTGAAATTGAATAAAGTTATTCAGTGTTGGGTTTCGACTTATCTGTTTTAATAAGAACACAAGAAGTCAGCGAGAGAACCGACTTTAAAAATAAAACCGAACAAAGGCAATTACAGATATTTTGGAAAAATAAAATTGACATTACACAGAGCGTGTGGATCATTTATAATTTAATATTTTAAAGAAAATACTTGAAACATTAGTTATAATATGAATAATATAAATCAGAAATTGTCAGTGTCTGGTTTGGACCACTACTTCTTGTTTTTTTAATGTTCTGCCCCTGGCTGACTTGAATCTCATTACTCAAATTACTTAAATTTATAATTTTAATTGTATTTATTAAAAAATTGAAAAGAAATAAGAAATAAAAATTGAAAGAAGTTATTATAGTATTATAATTGTTGAGGATACCTAAATAATAATTCATAAAGAAATAAATAAAATTACCTGGGGGAAGATCGCCATGACAAACGGGACGATCTATAGAGACTCAGAAAAGAAAACGGAAGTGAAAAGAAATCAAAAATGAGAAAGAGAAAGGAAATAAAAGTTATCAAACAGGAAAATAAAAATCAAGGTCAGTACTAATTAATTAGTACAAAAAGGAAAAGGAATTTTGAAATCAGGGAAAAGGAAAACAACAATATCCTTATCTCGACATCTTGCCGGTGATAATAGAATTGATGGGAGAAGGCGGTTGAACAAGAAAGGAAAAAGGGAAAACAACTTGACAGCTGTCAGAAACAAAAAATGGGACATTTGGGGAAAGCAGGAGATGGAAAGTGGAAAAACACTCGATTATCTGGAGTGCCATAAGAGAAGCGAACTATATAAGGGAAAACTGGTGAACATGAAATTAGAACAAATTGAGAGCAAATTTAGACAAATTTGGAGCGAAAAGTAGAACGGAAACAGAACGAAGTTGAGAGCAAAACGAAACGAAATTGGAGGCAAAAAGTAGAGTAAAATTTGAGACAACAGAGTAAAAAGGGGAATCAAAACACAGTGGAAAGAGAAGTGACAAGAATCTTTTATAAAATTGAATATAAAGTAAAGGTGGAGTAAATAAATTGTGTGGTCAAAGCAAATAGAACAATCGATCAACATTGAGTAGTTGACGGCTATTCTTCACGTAGTGTCAAAATAAGCTCTGTGTGATAAATTGGTTATAGTTAATTGGTTGTAATTGAAATTTGTACTATTACGTGTAGATATTAATAAAGCTTATTGTGTTCGATAGTGTTGAATAGCGAATTAATAAACACGCTTTGGAGCCAGATTAAAGGTTTGAATTTACAAATATTGTCACCAACTCAATAACCCAACATAATTTTAAATTGAAATTACAAATAGTTAAGTTGTACCTGATAAAACTAACCAATTATTGTATCAAATTTTTCTTATAATTTTTAAAATTTTTTTTAAATGACATTTTTTTGAAGTATTTTTGAACTATAAAATGTCGTAGATGTAAAAACATAAAAATTGAACATAAATTTTTAGTGCATATTTTACTGACAGTTAATAAATATATTATCAGGTTTAAAGAAGAAAATGAAAAATTAAATCACCATTTAAATATTTATCGAGAAGTGCTTAAACAAAGTGATATTCATTTGGCAAATATCAAAGAATATTACTGCAAAGAAAATGAAAGTTGGAATAAACGACTTAAAATATTACAAGAACAAGGAATTATAGTTAATTATTTTAATATTGTTTTAATAAATTACTATTGCATTTTAGAATGAAAATAAAATAAAAGAACTTTTAAATCAGCTTAGTGTTTTGGAAAGAAATAAACAAATTTTGGTTAGCGATTTTATGTTACATTATATATTAATTTTATTCAATTTAAATTTTATTTAAACTTCATAAATTTAAAAAGCAAAATTGAGATACTTCTTGAAAGAATTTAATTAAATTTACAAATTTTGAGTTCCATTAATAAATTTCTCTTAGCATATTCGAGGTTAAGTTTAAATTCAGTAACTTAAGATTATTAATTTAGATTACTAATTAATTTAAAAACTGTTTCAAAAAGCTTCATTAACACTAATTTAGTAAAAAATATTTTAAAAATATAGTTTCAATCAAAAGTCTTGTTTGTTTTAAGATGTTCTATTCGAAGTCTTAAAAAATAGTAACAAAATAGTAATTACTCATTAAAGTTTAAACATTATTTTCCTCCAAATTCTTATGTAAACAATTAAATTTAGTGACTTTCACTAATTCGACCAAATTTTACTATATTTTGAAAAGGTTTACTATGTGAATATACATGGCTTGAATTATATGTCAGAGATGGGTAAGCTATAATTTTCTAAATCTCCGATTGCAATTTGAGTCAAACATGAATCTTGTTGATGTGGTGTCATTTTTTTTTGTTTTTCACACTGAATAACAAATGGGTAAAATTTCGTAAGCTTGATGTATTTGAAATAAATTCAATATTCCTTCAATATTTACACCCAAATTAAAACCATCATCTCTCATCATAATCAATCTTGTGAGTATCTCCAGACTTGGAACATTACCAAGAAATATCCTATTTTACCCATTTTTAATGCAATAACACGTTAATATATTCTTTTGATTTTTTCATAAAATAAAACTTTGAAATTAAAAAATTTAATTAAAACACGTGAAATTACTCAGATTTTAATTTAAATTACAATTGTGTTATACTTTTTATTGCAAAGATTTATCAACTTTTTAATTATTATTTTAGTTTGAAGAAAATGCAAAAATTGTAGGATAATCTAATTATTAAATATAAAAATTAATAAGACAAAAATATTTTGAAAATTTACAAACTAAATATTATTAATGGTCTGAAATATTTTATTAATTTCATAATAACACTCCAGTTTAATCTTGTTACTGATTTCGACATTTAGAAATCCGAAGAAACATATGATCAAATCATTTTTGATGAGATTATTTGTGGTGATCTCGCAGAAATTTCAAATGTAAAGTATTATTTAATATAATCATAAATATTTGTATTGTTAACAGGATTATGAAAATAAAATTGAAAATGAGAAACAGGAATCGTTGATTTCTCAGTCTATTCAAACTGAAAATGAAATTTCATTAAAACAAAACCTACAAAAGTTCGTTTATAAATGTTTATGTAAATTGGTTCACTTTTATTCTGAGACAATTTATTGCATTCAAAATTAAATTAAATAATCGAATTCTTTAAGACTGCTTTTACGTAAAGTATCGTGACATCTATAGTTTATCAAGATTTTTTTATTTGGTTTTTTGTCATCACTTGTCGATTACATTGTACAAACCTAGGCCATTGTCATTTGTTTCCGGAGACTTTGGGAGCTAGTTTATGACGGTAATAGTTTAATAAATTTGTCACTGTGGTCATTCAAATTTACAATACTTTTTTAACATGTTGACCAGCAGTGACTATTTGAATAGTTGCTTTATTAGAAGTTGTTGGAAATAATAAACCATTCATATGAATTAAACTTTTTATATCTTGTTTTTATATTAGTTAACAAATAATTATGGATGTACCTGTTTTCGGCTCCGGCTCCAGTAAGCCGGACTTTCGGCATTTTGTACAGCACTATAATGATCAAATAACATTTCACTGTCTAATCAGGCCTAATGATTGTGACCATGTTATATTTTGATTGCATTGAAAGATTACGTGAAGTGGCAAATGCTTAATATCAATCAGACCAGCAAAAATATGCACTCCCGTATATAAGCAGAGATACAGGAGTGCACTCACGCATTGAATGTGCTTCTGAGAATAGTCCCCGGGGTTTCCTGGATGAGCTATTGTCCTCATCATCCCATACTTCTCCTGCTCCATCCCAAGTGGAGGCAGGGCTTGCAACGTACTTTGCTGAATGTGTTCTCCCTCGAAAAGAGGACCAATTCTTGTGGTGGAATATGAATATGCACCGTTTCCCATCGCTGTCCAATTTAGCTCACAGGTACATGGCTTCACCTCCAACGAATGTCCCCTCAGAGAGAGTTTTTAGTACCGCAGGCAACGTCATTTCAGATCATCGTTCGCGTTTACTTCCATTAAATGCAGAAAGACTCATTTTTTTAAAATTTAATTTTCATTTCCTTTATGTCTCTGTTGTTTAATAGTAATATATGTATTCTGAGTTCCTTCTACTTATACTGTAAAAAGAGCATTTGACGGAAATGCATGTTTATTTTCTAAAAAACCGGCTCCGTCACCGGCAGGTTTTGTTGGCAAAAAAATAAACCCGCTTCGGCTTTTGCTGGTTTAAAAAAAACGATACCGGTACATCCCTGCAAATAATAGCACATTTAGATAAATCTACCGCAATCGGAACGAACTTTCTGAATTACTCATTATTATTAATATTATTATTATAATTATTATTATTATTAGTTGCAATAGAATTACATTCGATTTATTTATTCATTTTGAGTTTGCAAATATAATATGCCAATTATAAATTATATATTTCATAACATAATACTTTCAAATAAATTTTCTGAGACTTAAATTTCAATGCTTTGCTTAACTTTCAAAATAAAATTCATACTTTACAAACATTCATTTCATACCAATCATTTTAAAATTAAAATATTAAAATTTATAAATGAACAGCTTTCTCAAACATATATATATGTAAAATCATTAAAATTAAAATTAAAACAAACAAATTTAAATAACATATTTAAATTTTAAAATTTGGATTCGTCATTCTTTAGATTTTCTCATTATTATTATTAATATTATTATTATTTCGTAATTTTTACGTTTATGTTTGATTTTAGGTGCATATTAGAAAATAATAATTTAAAAGCACAGTTAAAAGTTTTCCGAGAGGTTCTGGAACAAACTGATATTCATTTTTCAAATATTCAACAGATCTATGTTTATGAAGAGTCAAATTGGAAAGACAAAATACAATCATTAAATGAAAAAGAGAAAGAAGTAAAGAATTTCAATTTTCAAATTTTCAATTGATAATTTCCCATAGTATATAGACAAGTTCAATTGCCTTATAAATAAATTGGATACTTTGGAACGGGAAAAGGCAGAAAATTTAGTAAATTAATTTGATTTGTATATTTCTAAATATTGCTAGTAACTTATCTCACGAAACTAAAAATTTCACATAAAAAATGATAGAAAATAATTTCTCTAAAATTTAAATAAATTAAAAATTATTGGTTTATTTTATTTTAGTTTTTTTTCAGTATTTAATTTGATATTTTTCTCAATCTCGTTATTAGGTAGACAATATCAATAAATTTGTTTTCTAACTAGAAAAGAGATTTTAAATAAATCGAAAATATTCAATTAATGATGAAAAAATAAAGATTTTGTTGATATAATTAAATTATTTAAAAATGAGATATAATTATAATAAATAAATAAAATTCTATTTTTTATATATTGATTTTTACCTATCCTTTGAGAAAAATATAGAAAATACCAAAAATATAATGGCAACTATTTAAAAAATTAGATATGCTAAAAGGTTGAATTGAGTGTCAGGATTGTGCAGCAAAAATCACATCACAGGTAAAAATCCTGATAGCAAAAAATGTGGACGAAATTAGGCCTCTGATAGAAAATCTAAATTAAAGCTGCCATACCTTATAAAATTATTCCAACTACTTAAATTAGGCTGATGAATCTTTCGTTTTGAATTTGAAGACTATTTGAAGACCACCTTTATATAAGATTTTCATAATAGAAGCTTATCTCTGATACCCTCTATAACATGTTTACATTTTACATACATTTATATTTATACATATAATTTTAAATTATTATTTACATTTATACTTATTATAAGAACTTTTTTTTCCAATTTCACCACTGATTATTATTTATTAATATTTATACATATATACTTTGTTCAATTTTCACCTTTGATTTATTTATTAGAAATTTTTTGATTATCAATCAATAAAGATATTGATGTTTTTTTGATATTCACGAATTTTCGGAACTGCCTTTTTCAACAAAAATCAACGCTTGAATAATAAAATAAGTCAGCTTATTTAAAAATTAAATGCATTGGTAATTCAGTTTTTTAATCGCTGTTAGTAAACTATACAAAAAAGGGATTTTATTTTTCTGTTCTCCAGTTTTTTTCTAGTTTTGTTATATTTTTATATTTTATATTTTATATTTTTTTAAAATATTATTTTAGAATTTATTAATATGCATTTTATATTTGACGTTTTTACATGTCTATTTTAATATCACAAAAAATTTTTTATAGTAAGCCCAGTTTTTTAATCGCTGTTAGTAAACTATACAAAATCTATATTTATAATTTTATGAGTCATACGACCAATGGCGTAGCTAGAGTACTTGGCGCCCGGAGGCAGGGATATTTTTGGCGCCCTGGGCTTACTATAAAAAATTTTTTGTGATATTAAAATAGACATGTAAAAACGCCAAATCTAAAATGCATATTAATAAATTCTAAAATAATATTTAAAAAAAATATAAAATATAAAATATAAAAATATAACAAAACTAGAAAAAAACTGGAAAACAGAAAAATAAAATCCCTTTTTCATCGTTTATTTTAAAAAATTTTCAATGCTTGGCTATATTTATATATTTTATATATATTGCGTTCAATCCGGCGCCCCAAAAATTGTGGTGCCCGGGGCAACTGTCACCCCTCGCCCCCCCTCGCTACGCCACTGCATACGACCGTCACGGATGATGGGCTTAATTTACTAGTCTTTCGTTAATTGGTATTTTATTTCAAAATTATTTTCTAACATTTTCTAAATCTTTATAACTATTTTAATTTTAAAAACTAACATTTAAAAAATTTTCATTAGTCATGATTTTTATTCCAATTTATAAATCAATTAAATTATTTTAGGTGAAATCTAAAACCAACACTGCCGTTTTCGAGTCGTTATCATTTGATTTTAGGAAAAAGAGGAAACGTAGACATCGTAAAAGTGAAAATAGAGTGAGTAGTAAATTTATTAATGGTTTTAATTTCCAACTTTACAAACTCTACAAATCTTTTTGTATTATCAAATTTATTAAGATTTTATTTAATATTTGATTAATTACTTAAAATTATCATTTATTGGTCCTTTAAAAAGGAAGTTATATATCAAGTGATAATAGTAGGAACTGTTTTATAATGATTTCTTGCAAATAAGATAAATATTAGCTTCAAGAAATCGAATTAACTAGTCATCGAAGTTTCAGGAGGTGAGAATAGTGAAAAGTTGGAGTTGGAACAAATATGCTATTTTGCGATCCAATTTGACCAAAACGATGAATAAAAAGTGTGAATTATTTTTTTTGTAAAAGAACAAAATGATCTAGTGGGAATTACAATATTTTTTAGTCGAAGAATTCACTTGTCATTCGAGAAACATCTGTTGTGTGCATTGAGGCATTGCACTTGTTGATTTGCAAAAATTCATTATGACACCTTTGTCTGCAAATTCATTGAGAATTAAACTTTTTTGATTCCACAAAGTGGAAAGCAGCCTCGCTTGTCCATGGCTTGACCTGTTTCTTATCAGGGAGTTTCCACTCTGATGACTCACGCTTGGTTTCAGACAAACACATGCTGAATTTCGGGTTTCACCATCAGTTATTAAATTTGCTAGAAAATGCTCACTCTGTTGCTCCCACCGGCTCGGATTACTCTTGTAGCTCTCCAATAGTCTTTCCATTAATTCACTAGATACTAATTGAGGGAAGAATCTGAACAACGTCTTTAATCTAGCATTGACATTGCTAACACTGATATTAGGGTGAGTCGACAGCATTTCCGTGGTTTCCACGATTTTCTTGGATTAATTTCTGTAATTTTTCATCAATAAACGGAAAAATCTTTTGGTGACTGGCCTCTTTCTTCATCATTTAAAACTTAGGTGTGTCATCATTTGAAATCTGTCACACAATATTTAACAGTAGTTACCGATGGGACATCCTTTTAGTAGGTCAACCAGGTCAAAGATTTCACAACACACGTTATTCTGGAAAAGGAAGAATAAAAACGCGGAAATATTGTAATTAACCAAAAAAATAAAGCTACAGAAACAAAAATTAAAACCTGCATATATTAAAAAATTGTACAAAAATTGGATTTTCCCAGTTTGATCGGTTACTTGAAAAGGGCAGTGCCGTAAATTCGTGAATATCTTAAACATCGATATAATCACTGATTTATAGTCTTCAAGCTTTATATATATATATATATATATATTAAATCAATAACTTAGCCCCCTTGAGATACCCCTGGACTAGATATTCGAATTTAAAAAAATAATTTTTAATTAATTATTTATTTATTATTAATATTATAATTTATTATTATTATTATTTGTTTTATTTTCAGAATTAAACAGACTTTAGAAAATATCATATTTTAGCGTTAAACGATCATTATCCCATTTTGACATGAAATTTATAGTATTTAAGTGATATTATAGAATTAATAACTTTTTTTCATAAAATTTAAATTTTTTATTGTGTTTTTTTCATTTGATATTTGACTTCATGTTATTTTTATGAAAGTTTTTTCATTGTGATTTATGATTTAATCATGTTTAGAATATTAAAATTATGAAATTAAAAGTTAATTTCAAATTAAATTTTAAAAAGTTCTTTATTTTTATTATTAATGTAGGAGACCCTATGTCATTTTCATGTGAAGTTTAAGGATTTCTCCATCGTGTTTCACTGATAAAATTGCATACTTAATTATATTATTCACTGAAGCGTCAAATTGGACAATGTGTTGATTATAATCGTAAAAGGGGTAAAAAGTATATTCAATGATGAGAAAAATGTTTTTTTTAGGTGGACCTTAAAATTGAAGTCGTACATGTTTGAGTCTATTATTATTGGTCTAAGTATTATTATTACTGGTGAAATAGTTAATTAGTATTGATAAAAGGTGTCATTATTGTTTTCATCAATATTCTTATGCAAGGTCGACGTAAATTTTTTCGGGTCTAGGTTCGAAATTTGCGATGGATCAAAAACAAAAAAAACATTTAAATATTTTTTAGTCTTGTTGCAATGTTATTAATTACTTGTTCAAAATTTACAGGATTTTTTAATTCGCTTTCGATAGACAAAATTGGTAGAGCTGTAAAACTGTTTTGTCTTAATTAATTTTAACCCTGAAAAAATTACGTTCGGCTGAAGCTACAGTGTATTTATAAATTGTAATAAAACTTTAGACCACAGGGCCGGGTTTCGGGGGAACGCATTGAAGCGCTGGTCTTGTTAGCATGATTAAGGCAAGTTATTGTTTATTGCAGGAATTATTGTGATTATTAAATAATGATATAATACGTATTTTCTGCAAGTTTTAAGATTTTTTTAAAAACAATTAAAAATTTTCAATTTGTTTAATTGAATAATTTGATTTCTTTAAATGAATTTCTTCTCTTACCGATCAGATTATTGTATTAAAGTGTAAGTAATACAAGAGCCACAGCGAGGCTCGTTGGGTAGTCATAACGTATGATATTTCCTGCAATAACAGCTCGGATGTGTAATTTGTGATATATATAATTTATTCAATTAAAATCCAACATATTTAAGAACTTTTCCTTTCCTCAAATAAGGTTCTCTTCTTTTTATTCATTAATTTCCAAGCTCAAGAGTAAGAACCAACCTAGCCAGCAAACTTATTATCGTTAACATAAGCAAAGGCTGATGAACATTTCAATAATGTGTGTTGCTCTAAACAGTGGTGATATTCGAATTTTTTAACAACCGGTACGCATGGAAAAAAATCTATTGTAGATTATATTTACTTCATAATAGTTATTTATTTACATATTTACATAAGAAATACATATATTATATATAATAGTATAAAAAATAGTATATAAAATTAATTAAGTAATTTCCAAATTAAATTTTGGTTTTGGGACGGCAAATTAGGTGCGGCTGCTTTGACACGTTTGTCACTTGCCATATGATGCCCTTCTCGCAACCATAATTTAACATATGGTGTTGCATCAAAATCCTCAATCGATTTTCCCATTAAATTTATTGTCATTAAATGACTTGTTGTTTCAATTAACAACGAATTTCTCTTATCATAAATGATATTGTTCATTGTGCTGAGTCCTCTTTCAGCTTCTGCGGAATTAACAGCAATTACATTTAAAATTCTTTTTGCTCTCAAAATAGTATTAATATTTTTAGATTCTCTATCTCGCACATCAACAAAATCTCGAAAATCATTTACTGGAATGATGTATTTGATTATTTTATTTAACTGCTCTAACCTATTTTCACCTTCAATCCATGGTGCTTCAAAAATATCACCCGGCCATGTTTCTGGATTTAATAAATTAAAGCAATTTAAGAGATTATTATAGTTTTCATTTTTATCGTCTAATAGCAAACGCGTTTTCATATGTTTTTCTAAACAATCAAAAAATTTATCTCTCGAAACAACAATTGATGTTTTTTTTCTATTAATTTCAAATGGAATATTGTATTTTTTCGTTTTAATAATATCATCTGCTTCTTTTTCATATGTTCCTTTATTTAATTTTAAATGTTGGAATAGATTAATCGTTCGCCTTATCAATCTATCAGCTCTAATTAATGAAATATCTCTTTCTTGTAAAGCTGTAGACAGTACAGAAATTTCTTCTAATATGTCGTTTATTAAACCTAAATCTTTTAAAAAGTTTTCATTTTTGAAATATGACATTATTCCAATTTCTTTATTTTGACTAAAGTGAATATATAAGGCCTGATATGATTTCCAAACTGCTTTGGCGGTCCTAGCGCTACAGGCTGCCCATCGAGGACCAAATATTCTACCTATTTTGTGTACTTCAGTGCCAAGTTCTTTAGAAACATTATTTAATTCTCGTTGATGTTTATTTGAAGTATGATAATACGAATAAAGTTTATCGAGAAAATATCTAAAGTTATTTACTTCATTTACTTCTTTAATAACATCATCTAGAGTTAACTGAATACGATGAGCTAAACAGTGACAGATGCTAATACCTGGAAAATGTTCTAAAATTCTTGCAGAAACTCCAGCCTTTTTTCCTAACATTACACTAGCACCGTCTGAGCAAAATCCAATAAGATTTTCATGTAAATATTTTTCATTAAAACCATGTTTTTCAAGAACTGATATTAAGGTTTTAAAAATTATTTCTGATGTTGTTCCATCTAATTCGACAAGATCAATAAAAACTGTTACACTATCATCGGAATCTTGAATTTCAGATTTCAAATAAACTACTAAAACGCTTTTGTGTGAAACAGTTGAGGCTTCATCAATAATAATTGAAATTTTACAACCTGTATTTATCAGTTTTCCAAAACTAATTCTTCTTATTTCTGTAGATATAAGCTTTGCGACAAGTGGAACTATAAATCTGGAATGTAATGAAAATCCAAAATCTACATTATTTTTTTTCTGTAAATCAATTAATTTTTTAAAATCACTGAATGGGTAATTGTTTTTAATTATGAAATAGATAGTATTAAAAATGTTTACTGTGCTGTTTAAATACTTTTCATTAGCCACATCGAAAGATTTGGAAATTATATTTGTTTCACTAATTTTTATTATTTCCCCAGCTTTTTTATGTGAAGCTGATTCATTGTGTTCCTTCAATTTTTTTCTCATTGATGATTGTAAATTTTCTTTGTTCGAGCCATGAGCTTTGACAGAGCATGATTTCCACTCCACAGAAATGTGTAAATGTTTAGCAGTTTCTAAATTTAACGATTCTACTTTCGAACACCACTGACATCCCACATTTTCATCGCTAACAACAATAAGCCACTCGTATTTAGTTTTAAAATAATTTAGTTGTTTATCATTCCAAAAATGTAATAACGCAGCATCACGAGACGTTCCAGCTTTTTCCGATTGGTGTTGAACTTCAGAAGTATCATTTTTTTCTTTTACCTGTTTTGTTTGATTAGAATTAGTAATATTCTCAGCTTGCTGTTCAGGGTTTTTGGTTATTTTTATAGATTTGCTAAAAAAGTCATCCAAATTACCTTGCCTTTTCATTCTTAGGTTGAAACAAAGAAAATATTTAATAATTAATTAATAATTAATTAGAAATTTAAATCAATTTAAAATCTTCATACTTGCACGTTAAAACTGAATTTAATAGAGATTAAAAGTAAGGGATAACCATTCACCATAAAAAATATTTATACTACTAAACTTTTTATTTAGAGTAAATATATCAAAATAAAAATGTATTCAAAAAGGGAAATTCCCTTTTTATTAAAAGAAAAATATTTTTTTTTACAGAATTTTCCGTTAACCCTTTCAAGCTTAGTGGTTACGCGGTGAAACCACCTATTAAAATGCAACTTTACACATGCTCAGTAGGAATTTTTCAATTCCATAAATTTTGTTCTATAATTCAATGCCATCTCTTGGATTGTAGTGGAAATTAAAAGTACTAAAATTCAAATTAGACAGTTTTAAGTAGATTTTTTTTACTAAAACCGAAAAAAATTTTAAATCCCAAATTTTTATTTTATTGTAAGATTTTTTGTATTTAATCGATAATGGCAGGTAAATATTTATATTTTTTTAGTAATTTAGAATGTTTTTATCAATACTTTTACTTTTACATACTTTTACTTAAAAACATACTTTTTTTTTTAATATACAACAACCGGTACGGAAAATTTTAAAAATGTTAACAACCGGTACGAGCGTACCGCCCCGTACCGGCTGAATATCACCACTGGCTCTAAACACATTTAACGGTTTGAGCATGTTAAATAAATTAATAATTTCTATTATTTGAAGATATATTATTTATTCTTTATAGGTAGAAGCAAAAAAAATTATTATGAATTTTCTTAAATTCAATTCATGCTTGTTTTCGTCTTTCAACCGGTTGCTATAGTACATTTTTTGAATCGCTACTCAACTAATTATTATCTTAACCCTTTCCGCATTTTTGTCGAATATATTCGACAATACAAGTACATCGATTTCGGTGGTTATTAGATTACGGTTGATCTGTTTTTCTTCACCTTTTTTGTTTGAAACAAGTTTATAGTTTTAAGAAATGCTATCGCTGCAAACTTTAATTATTATTTAGTATGAGTTTCATTGAGGTGATGATAACGACGGATAATATATAACATTTTGATTTAATAAATTGCATATTCAAAGTGCTCAGACTATTTCCAAAAAATAAAATAAAATAATTTTGAGTATAATAATGTTGAGGTCTCGATATTCGGGAACACTCAACTTACTGGTTCTTATATAGTTCTTATATGGTTCTTATATATATATATATATATATATATATATATATAAATTCATATTTGGTAAATTTTTCTTAATAATAAAAGTTTTAGAAATTACTTTGTCTTTTGATATATTTGTACGTATATAATATATACGTACAAATATATCAAAAGACAAAGTAATTTCTAAAACTTTTATTATTAAGAAAAATTTACCAAATATGAATTTATCTGCTAGACTACAAAATCCTTTTGATATCCAACCGAATATGCGTGTATGTACTGTGTGAATGTTGTGTTTCTCTTGCTGTGTTGCGTGTAGGCTTTTGAACGTTTTTGTTTGTCTGTTCGAGTTTTAGCACTAATAAGGATTAACCTTTTTAGTATGTTAACGCGGTTAAAATTTTGGGCGAAGAAAATGAATTTTACCTCGCTATTTATATTATTTTCGTGTCTATGAAATTAAATTGATATATTTTTATAAGTATACTTAAGAAAATAACATATTTTATAAATATGCTTAAAGTATTAATTATTGAAAAATTAATTAAAGTGTTAATTATTGTTATAAAAATTATATATGTTCTAAAATTATTATTATTTAATTATTATTTTAAAATATCTAAAATTCTAAAATCATGCCACTTGTATTCTTATTTAATTATTATTTAAAATATCCAAAATTCTAAAATCATATGTCCACTTATGTTCTTATAAATTGTTATTATTCTTATAGCATATGTTTTGAAATCAAGATTATAATTTCAAATACTAATACTAATTAAGATTATTTATTTTGTAATTCTAAATAATAATTAGTCCCCGTAATATATTTTATTTTAATGTACATGAACATCGATACATGAAATAATATTCCAAAAAATAAATAAGATGCACAGTAATAATAATTGTCATAAAATAATAATCCAAAAATAAATAAGATGCACAGTAATAATAATTGTCAAAAGCATAAACTAATGTACATAGTCAATAATCAAGTTGCAATGATAATCGTCACTGTTTTGACTTGTCCGGCTTTGGTTATCTGGGTTCTACGTAGATATTGACTCTGAACTTGTTGCTGCCCGTTCTATAGTAGTAGGTTAGTTCAAATTCTTCAATTCTTCTTCCTCTGTCATCCAACAATAATTAAAAAAATAAATTGTTTGGTTGTTTATGGAGAGATATTTTGGTGTGGCCAATATATTCGACATTGACCTACAGTCTCAGGTAAAAAATATTTTCCCCCAATTCAGCTTAGTAAAATTATCTTAAGTGCAAAATTTTAGATTTATTGCTCCACTTAAAATATTTTTGACACGGAGAGGGTTAAGTCAATTCCGAAGATCTTTTATACTTAGGCCAATGTCTGCTTTAGATGGATGACTCGCAATTGGAATATCACATCTTAAATTGTGGTGTAAATGATTATAATGTTGGGTACAAACCTCTTAAATGCCGAAAAAGTTTAAGCGACCCAAAAACCCGAAAGATGTAAATAAAACTAAAATTGAGAATCGAGAAATTTATGAATAATGGTAGGAAATAAATTGAGAAAAATTAATTTATGGTTTAGAAATAAATAATTAAAAATTAAATTGAAATTTCAAAATTATTTATATTAAAATCACTAATAGAAAATTCGGGAATCAAAAATATTGTTTCTATTGTATAAAATAACTAATAAAATAATAAAACTTTCGCTGTACAAATAAACTAGTTTTTGCAAAACAATGATTTGAGAGGATCAAGTTTAACAGAAATTTGAAATGCTTCGTGATATCAAAAAACGTAAATTGAAATTATAAAATATGTTAAAATGGTTTAGATTATTTTTTATTTCGTTTCCAATAAATTTTGGTGTTTCTGCGCTTTTGATCTTTGTATAAATTGAATACGACGCGCGTGCACAACAACCTATGCACGCACACTGTAAAATTTTGGTTTACATCAGCGCTGTCCAACTGGCGGCCCATCTCATCATTTTCTGTGGCCCATTCACAAAATAAAAATAATCATATTCTGTGGCCTATTAACAAAAAAAAATATCTGTATTATGGAATTTCTTTTTAAAATTTTTGTCAATTTTAAATATGACCAGCATTATATCAGTAATATTATTTGTCTTATTTTTCTTTCTAATCTAGTTTTTGTCATGAAACTTTACTGATCTATATTTAAAATTGTAAACGTTGTTTAATTACTTACAATGAAATACATATGTATTTAAAATCTGTAAACGCGTGTTTGATTGTTTTTATTGTGAAATTTTATTTGCTTAATATACACGTAAAATTAGGTAAGTACATTTAAAAAATTTGGTATTTAATTTTTTTTTTAATTTTTTAGTTTTTTATTATTTCAAGCGAACTTATTTTATTATTTAAAATTTACAAATATTAATATTTACTACTGTCATAAAATGAGTGCAAAAAAATACGAAAAATTACGAGTGAGAATCGGGAATTTAAAGAACGATTGGAAATTGATTATATGTTTGTGAAGCAGAAAGAAATTTATCTGTGTTTGATATGCCGGATGAATACTACTATATGTAAAAAATATAATCTGAAGCGTCATTATCAATCACAGCATGCAGACAAATATTCGAAATATAATGGAGAGTCGAGAATCGTCATACTTGAAAATTTAAAAAAACAATTTAAGCAGCAAACATCAATTATCCCCCTCGCATGTAAGGCTCAGGATACATCTGTTTATGCTTCTTATGCAGTTGCAAAAGAAATTGCCAAAGCCAAAAAGCCATTTACTGATGGTGAAATTATTAAGAAGTGTGCAATTAAAATGGCTCAAGCATTTGGAGATGATAAAATGGCAAAACAGTTCGAGTCAGTTTCTCTTTCTCACCAAACCGTTGCAAGACGAATCTTAAATATGAACACCTTCTTAGTTGAAAAATTAGCCGACATAGTAAAAAATTGTATATATTTTTCAATTGCGCTTGATGAAAGCACCGACATATCTCATACCAGCCAAATGCTGATTTTTGTACGAACAGTGGATGGTGATTTTAATGTTTCGGAGGAGTTACTGAAATTGGCTTCCATACATTCAACAACAAAAGGTGTAGATATTTATGAGGAACTCAAAAATGTTGTTTGCATGTATGGTGGTTTTGAAAAATGCACTGCCATTGTAACTGATGGAGGAAAATCAATGGTCGGGAAAAATATAGGACTCGCTGGACTGCTAAAACAAAATGGTATTAATTGTCAAATGTTGCATTGCATTATTCACCAGCAAGCTTTATGTGGAAACATTATAGGATTAAGTTGCACGATGAGTACAATTATTAAGATAACAAATGCAATAAGAGGCGGAAACCGTGCACTCATTCATCGTAAATTCAAACAATTTCTTGAAGAACTTGATGCCCAATATGGTGATCTACTTTTGCATAGCCAAGTTCGCTGGTTAAGTGCAGGGAAATGCCTTAAAAGATTTTTTCAACTTCGTTAAGAAATTAAACTTTTTCTTACGGAAACAGAATTGGATTCGTTATTTATAGCCAGTTTTAATGAAAAAAACATTTTTAATTTCATTAGCATTTTTAGCAGATATTACCGAATATTTGAATGTTTTGAACAAAAACTTGCAAGGCAAAGACCAAAACATAAGTCATCTGGTAAGCCATATCATCGGATTCCGCAATAAGTTACGTTTGCTTCGGTCGCATTTGATTAACAACAATTTGGTGCACTTCGAGTGTTGTAATGAACTTGCTATCGAAATGCAAGAAATCGGTCAACAATTAAACATGAAAGATTATGTACCCATGTTGGACAAATTGGTTGAAGATTTTGATGCCAGATTTTCTGATTTTGATGCAATTAAACCAGAACTAAAATTATTTAATAATCCGACTACCATCGACGTTGAAGAAACCGATATTAAATATCAAATGGAATTATGTGAATTGCAAGCTGACGAATTTTTTAAATCAAGGCTGGAGACAGGGGTAAATTTATTCAAAATGTTTCCAAACGACAAATATCCAAAATTGCGCGATTTGGGCTTAAAATTAATTTCTATGTTTGGTAGTACATATATTTGTGAACGAGCATTTTCTGACATGAAATATATCAAATCTAAATATAGAAATTCAATGACCGACAAAACACTAGAAGAAATTTTAAGAATTTCTTCAACTAAAATTGATATAAATATCGAAGTTCTTGTAGCTGCCCATATAAATAAGCAGTTTTCACATTAATAAATATTATGTTAATATTTTTTTTCTTTTTTTCCTTGAACTATGAACTAATAAAATACTAAAAAAAATTATAAATGACTTTTAATTAAAATTTATAGTATATGGCCCGCCAAACCTACAAAAAGATAAAATTGGCACACATGTACAGAAAAGTTGGACAGCGCTGGTTTACATAATAGGCCTTAATTTAATTTTATTTGAAAATTTTGAAGTTGAAGATACATTTTTAATTCACAAGTTAAGTTAAATGTATGCATAATAAATTTTTGAAGATATTTTAACTTGTCAACCTGACCACATATAATTATTTTTATATAATTTGTAGTTTTATTTTAATTAATTCATAAAAAATACTTTATTCAAAAGTTAAAAGTTAATTTAAAATATATTCTAGTTGTCGGTTGAATTTAATTTGGTGCAAAAACTTATTATTTCGTATATTATATTTAAATTTTTTTATTAAATGATTGTGAAAATAATTCAGAAATAAGTTTTGAAGATATATTTTTATAGTCCACTTAAAGAAAACCTGAAGCATCCATAACTTATATTTATTTTATTTATGGCCTTTAATAGAGTAATTTATAGCTACATAATTCTTGAAAAAAATATGGAAATTTTTAGTTGAATCAAATTTTTAAATACAATAAAATAAATTTAGAAAACTTACCTTTACATAAAAAACATTATTTAAATAAAATTGATAATTAAATCATAAATTAAATCGACTTTTGACCTTCAGCCAACTAATTTGTTTTATCGTTTCAATTTTCAAGGAGAGCCATTATTAATTTACTTTGCGAAATTATTCAAACATATTTTTACATTTATAAATTTTATTGTCATTAAAATGCTAAGGTTAGAATTTTTTCATATTTAATTTTTTTAATCTTTCTTTATCACGATGAATTTCCTTTGAATGATAAATCTTTGTTTAATTATTTTTCTCAATCGTAGAATCTTTGAATTTATATAATATTTTTGGTATTTTTGACTAAATGTATACAAAATTTATGAATTAGAAATATTTGAAAATTAATTTTCAAGTTATATTAATAATGACTTGTCAATTATTCTAGCGGGAAACACAGTTCGAATAATGGTCCCGACATTAATAATGAACCGCCAACAGAGATGCAATTAATTCAAATGAAAATCAACACTACGACAGATGAGGTGCAGATTTTGTAATTTCGATGAAAGTTTTATTATAAATATAAATTAAAATCAATCTAATGTTCCATTATAAATGAAGTCAATATAATATTTTTATCTATTAAATAATTATTTTGTGTCTTAAAATCTTTACAATCTATTTATAATTTTGCTATTTCAGAGTTAGGACATTAGTTTTTTAATATTATATCATTATAATTAAGATTACTTAATAAAATTTAATTCAGATATAATTCTAAGTTTTTTCAATTGCCCAGAAGCCCAAACCGCGAAACACCTAGGACATAAACTCTTTTTATTTTATAATATTTAAAATTAATGTTAACCTGTTATACAATAATATTTTACCGTTAAATTCTTTTATTCAATCCATTTGGATATTTTGGTGTATTGACATTTTTATTATGAATATTAGGGGAATAACCGAATTGTTTTTTCTGTCGATTCCGGATTCCGGATTTATAAATTCTGATGTTTCAAATTTTGGATACGGTCTGAATAGTTGGTATTGGAGACAATTTACTTTCTTATTTGTTTCTAATTTTTTGAAAATCACTTTGAAGATAATCAATAATAAATATCATGTCCAGAATAATTATTTGAAGCTGGTGGTACAATCCGAATATACCATTCGATGCTTAATCTAAATAGCTAAAAATAAGGCTCCCGGACAATTCGTCCAATTTTGACTACTCGGATCGGTAGTCCACGGCGGCGTCGATTTTGAATAGCTATTTGAGGTGCGGACTTCGGTTATCCTAATAAATATACAAAGTTTACCTGAATTAGGCTTTAACTCAACTTTTGCAAAATTAGACTTACGCCACTTTCATTTATAAAAACTCATATATCATTGGAAAAAATTCGAATAATACAGAAATGATTGTTTCAATAAAAAATAGAAGATTTAATAATGTTTTTATCGATTTAAAAATTAAAACTATTTTTGTGCGTTTGGCATCCAAAAATGACCTTTTGTTGTTATTAGTGAATCAAATTCAAATATTAGACACATAAAATACAAAATCCCGCCTTCTCTCTGTCCCCTTGTATAGGTATTTCTGAAATATAAATTTGTTATATAAATATCTTTAAATCGTATTTATTAAAAAGCTTGACAATGAATCAGTAAATATATCAAAAACATCGATATATTTACTGGAAAAGAAATCAGTGGTAAAATTTGAAATAAAAGTTCTTATATCACTAAATTATCTTTTAACTACATTGGAATTGTTTTCCTTGATATAATTATAACCATAAATGCATATTTTATGAAGAAAATAAGTGTGTAAACATATTTTGTTTATTTCTGTCAATGATTTTCATGTCGAAATCCATCTTAGGGCGAACGTTCCTTCGAATTATTAGCCATAGCTCGTCATCATGAAATATACAATCCTATCAATCAAAATATTACCGTATATTAAAATATAGGACTAAATCTAATACAATACAAATTCAAATACAATTATGTCATCTAGAAAATTTTCATAACTATCCAAACCCAAAATTATGAGATTAATTTTTTGCTAACCACGTTTGGGCTTATTTTTAGAGAAAAGGCATTTATATTTTATTTTCAATACCGAGTTTTGATTTTAACTGAAATTAATTAAAAAAATATATCGATGGGATGATAAATTTTATTAATATCAAAGAGCACATTTATTGCTAATATAGGATGACCATTTGTCCCGGATCCTGAGGAACAATATCGGATTCTAACTCCATGTTTTGCACGAATATATGTCCCGGAAAATGTCCCAAAATTAGAGATTCGTATATTATCAAATTAAATTTAGTGTATGTTATTTTTTCACATACAGATCGAATTATTTTCAGAGCTTTGTATTGATAACATTGTAAACCAACATTATTTTAAACATTTCAGCGAAAATCATATTCCTTGTGGTAATTTAATAAAAATTATAGAATAATTATAGAAAAATTATAGGAAATTTTATAACCAATTAAATTACTTAGATGTTATTATTAAAAAAACTTTTGTTGTATTAGTATTTATTTCATTAAGAATAATTTTAAAACTAATTTTATAAAAATACTCCCCAATACAAATGACCCGGATTTACTCCAGGCAAAAATGGTCGCCATAGGCTAATATTAATCAGTATTTTTTCATTCAAAATGCAACACATCATTTAATTAAATTATTCTAAAGAAAATAAAGTAATTTTCAATTAAAATATTTAATTCCCATTTATAAGTATGAAAACAGATTAGAAAAATGTGTTATATTGATAGAATTAAAAGATTACAGCAATATATTCCTTGGTAGAATTAATTTAATATCTTTAAATATTAATTAATGCATTATTGGTTTGATAAATGTTTCATTTTGTATTTTATTTAAATTTTTTTTGAATTAATTTTTAGGAAATTGTTTCCTTGCTTTATTTTTACTCATTAACTGGATTTTATTCGATTTCGGAAGGTGTGAAATCTCTAATCTTACAAAGAAAACATTTTTGTGTAATTTTCCCCAAATTTTTTCATTCCCTTTTCCATTCTAAACCTTTTTACTTATAGTCAGACAATTACAACAATCATTAGATTTATATGATTTCATATGATATTTTATATGTGCTACATCAGGGATGGCAAATAGGTTTTTATCAAAGTGCCAAAATAAACTAAATTTAAATTCAATTTTTTTCGCGTGCCCTCGTAACTTTTATTTGTTATATGTACCTATATATACATTTTTTATTCATTTTTTTATTCATTTTTTTATTCACAAGAAAACAGAAATAAATTTCAATATTTGAGTTCATGTGATAATATTTATTCAATATAAAGAAATAGTAAAAAAAATTATAAAGTTTAATAATAAATTTAATAAAAAATTCTTAAATTTTGTTAGAAGTTTTTTGCTTCATATTACTTGCAAGGTTTTTAATATCAGGATGGTATGTTGTCGATTGTAAGGTAATACAAGCTGCTGAGTCTTCTTCTGTTAATCTGTTTCTTGTCTTTGATAGTACATGATTAAGTACAGAAAAAAGACTCACAGTAATAAGTGGATGCGAAAATGGTTAACATTGCGATTGCTAATTTTTTTACAGAAGCAAATGCTTCTGGCATACTATTCCACACTTCCAATATCAAGTTTTCAATGCGGCATTCCGACTCTCCATCCTGTGACAATCGATGATATTCCAATTCTTCTATATTTTTTCGCATATTCACAAATTTTTGTGTCCAAATAGGATTAGATTGCAAATCTACTGTCTGCATTTCTAAATTTTCTAATTTCATCCAATTAATAAGGTTGTTATCGAAATCCTGTATATCGAATAAGTCCGGATAATTTACAATTTTCAACAGCCTATCAATTCTTTTAAAATCTTTAAATCGATTTGAAAATTGTTCTTTTATAGTTTCAAGAACTTTAGAAAATTCGTAATTAAAATTCCAATTAGTTTTTTTGAAAATTGTAGATTCATTTAAAAAACTTTTAAGTTTCGGAAAATTATTATGTTTTCCAGATGCGATATCTCTAGCAAAAATATCTAATTTAATTTCAAACCCCTTTATCAATCCAAACATACCTTCAATTGTTTTTCCTCGTCCTTGCAATTTTTTATTAAGAACGTTTAAATGTAATGTTACGTCGGTAAAAAACATTAATTTTGTTAACCATTCTGTATCATATAATTCTTTAAAACGATCCCTGTCGAATTCTTGTAAAAAAAGTCGAATTTCTTCCAAGCAATTCACAAATCGTTCTAAGGATGTCGCTCGACTTAGCCAACGTACACTATTGCACATTAAGAGAGTATCGTATTCGCAATCCATATCATTTAAAAGTTTTTTAAATTGTCTTTTATGCATGTCGCGTGCAACTACAAAATTTATGATTTTATTAACTTGTTCTGATATTTCTTTGAAATCGCTAGTTCCGAATTTTGCACAAAGAACTTGCTGATGAATAATGCAATGAAAGCCTATTATTGGATGACCAACTAGGTTTTGAAATAAATTAACAAAACCTATCTCTGGTCCAGTCATATTAGGAGCTCCATCTGTCGTTACAGAAATGATTTTTTTAATATTTATTTTAAGTTTGTTTAATTCATTGAATACAACTTCACAAATATCACTACCTCTTGTTCTTTCTGGGATATTTGCTAATTTTAAAAGTTCTTCGTGCATTTCATTATCTTTCGGATAACGTGCAATGATTGCTAATCGGGCAGATGACTTAATATCTGTTGATTCATCGAGGCAAATTGAAATGTAGTCACAGCTATTAACATCGTTGTAAAGTTGATCAGAAATATTCGCACTTATTTTTAAAATTCTATCTTTAACTGAATTTCGGCTTAGCTGGACTTCTCGAATTCTTTGAATAATCTTTTCTTTATTATTAAAATCTTGAAACAAACTTTCGGCCGCTTTTAACATAACCGTTTTTACAAACTCTCCATCAGAAAATGGTTTTGATTGCTTAGCAATCAAATAAGAAATTTCAAAACTAGCTTCTGTAACATTGCTGTTGGTTTTTACAAATTTTGATAATGAATTCGATTGATTTTCAGCTATCTTTAATCGTTGAGAAATTAGTTCTTTTCTTTCTTCATATTTTTTTCGGCAATTTCTTTATGGTTGGTTTCAAAATGTCGCTTAATAGAAGACGTTCGACATACAATAATTTCAGAGCACAGACCGCACCGACTTTTATCTCCATGTTTAACAAAACCGTAATCAGCAGTCCAAGAGAGTACAAAGCTACGAATATCTTGTAGTTTTGGTTTTTTTGGTACCATTTTGATTCAGCAAAAAATAAATTTTATTTAAAATTAAACACAAATTTTATTGAACTGCACAAGTTAAAACAAAACTAAAAACTGATGTAAGAATATACAAGAATTATAACACAACCATATACGTATGTACAAAATAACCGTTATTTTGGCAAATAGGTTTTTATCAAAGTGCCAAAATAAACTAAATTTAATAATTAATTGCGTTATTTAATAACGCAAAGCCAACTAGAGAAAAAAATATAGAATTCAATTCAAAGCCGTTGATTAAAATTTTGGGTCCAAATTTTTTTTTAAAAAGCAGTAATTATTTTATAATAAGAATTTTTTCTACTTCTTTTTTTAAATTTCTTAGAGTGCCAGAAGTTTTTTGTCTGCGTGCCAAGTTTGGCACGCGTGCCATGTAATTGCCATCCCTGTGCTACATTATAGATATAAACGAGTAGAAATATAGTGACAATAAGAAGTAGATAGGGAAAGAAAGTGTTAGAATAAAAACAAATATTTAACAACCGAATGTGGTATTGTGATTTACTTTTTTTAATCTTTAGATTATTCCAAAATATGAATATATGATTAAATACTTTTACTTTTGATAGTTGATGTTTTTTTGATTTGTAATTTATGATAAATAAATTCATTATTTTCAGTGTTCAAAGGTTTTATCGGTAACACCATTTATTTCTTTTTCATTCTCGATCTGCTTTCATTTACGATTGCATCTATTTTCATTTAGTTTTCGACAATAGATTTTCTGTTTACCACAAACATTCAGAACATTTTTTTTCAAGTATTATTTGAATTGATTTATAGTCGAAAATCTAATAATGGAGATAAATAACATCGTTAATACAAAGGTTTTTTTCTAACCAGCTGGCTCTTAATCTTTTAAATTCCTTGACCACTTTGATTACATCAACTCCAATCGCCAGGAAAGAATTACTGATCCAAATAATAACATTAATTTATCAAACATGACAAGTTGTCTAATAGAAAATAGGTAAGTTTGTTCCCATTTCCAATCTGTTAAAGTAAAAAAAATGTTTTACATTTTTAAAGGATTAGTTATAGTAATTTTAATTGATATATTATTTAGTCACAATTTAGAATATGCTGATCATTATCTGACATCCTTTATAATCTTTCTAAAATCCCATCATGTTGTTTTCTGGTCACTTTAGTCATTTCTCGATGTCAGATTTTGCCTTATTCTGACACTGACTGTTTTTTTAAATATATTAAAATAATAAATTAAATAATAAAATGTAATTTCTGTTCCGCTGTTATTTCCGGTCTGGAGAAACCGTTGACGAGTTTAATAGATTTACATTATTTTCAAATTTATATACCAAATTCAATGTAATATAAGCAGAATAAAGTGTGCTCTTACTTACACACACTTACTAAAGCATATAGTCAAAATCATGGGACAAAAGCAAAATCATCCGGTTCTATTGAAAAACATGATGGTGAAAAATGAGCACGCAATTTAAAGTTAATTATGTTTTAAGTGTATTTTCTATCCAACCACAACAAATGTCACGTGAATATTATGTACAAATTGTCTGCTTATTGCATATTCAATTTGGAAATGGGGTATTCAAAACTATCTACCTCATCTTTGCCTTATAAGTCTTGAATTATTCGATGCTATGATAGTCTTTGATTAATGAAGAAAGATTGAATCTTTTTGGAGTGACTGAGTTACTTTTTTATAAGAAATTGTATTTTCA
The DNA here is from genome assembly GCA_959609185.1 of Schmidtea polychroa. Lineage (NCBI taxonomy): Eukaryota > Metazoa > Platyhelminthes > Tricladida > Dugesiidae > Schmidtea > Schmidtea polychroa. The sequence continues at coordinate 107,563 of CAUHTR010007654.1, read as the reverse complement.
ATTGATATTATTTTGTTAAATGAAGTGCGGTACCGTAATCATGGCAGTTTGCCGATTTTGCATGTTGTGATGATAGAGAATTGATTTTGCTTGCGTTTGGTATTGCATAGTATGCAAAGTTGATATTATCTTCTACAATCTAAAAAATTGAGATCATAAGACTGTCAACATTAATTCAAAATTTATTAATTTATTTAAGCATTAAAGTTGCGTATATAGTCTATAGTTTAAAAGACGATGAACATTGTTGTTGAAGCTGTTTCGAATGCTATTGTGAAAGAAATAATAAAGCAGCTTATTGATAATATTGAAACAGTTTAAGTCATTTAAAAAGGATTGTTCAAGTAAAAAATTGGAATAAATAGATAAACACAACATAAGACTTGAAATTTGTTACCATATGCTCCCACGCATCAATGACGTCTAATTTATTATTATTTATTTAGATACAAAGTAGAATGAGTGTTACACCAAACACCACTGAGATATGTTTCCTATAATATAAGAAAAAAATCAATCACAAACACAACACATACTCAAAACACATGCAAACTTTCGATATATAGAGATGCGCCTCTGAGATACGTTTCTATAATACTTTAGTTTAGAAAATTTTCAGAAAAAAAATGATCGCTGAAAATGTTTTTAAATGTAATGTTAAAGAAACTACGTTAAATTGTCGTGAAAATGACGAAATATTATCATAAGAATTATTTTTGAGTTAAAATTAAGTTAAATATTCATTAGAATTTCTGATATTTGTTTTAGAAATATTTTAGAAAAATATATTTTGGGCGATTGATTTAATTATTTAATTATAATAAAAAATATATCTAACTTACATTAGATCAAAATAATTCCAAAATAATTATAAAATAAATTTCAAAAAAATTCCTAAAAACCTGAAAATTAATTAAAAATAATTTATAATACAAATGTTGACTAAAAGTAATATTTAATAACTTGAATAATAATCTCATATCTATATCAAAAATTTTCTTAAAATGAAATATCTTACCTGAAAGCCATTTCTAAAATGGCTAAAATAAATTTCCATAAAAATGAAATTTATTAAATTGGTGAGCTAATTTTATGAGAGCAATTGATGTACACACTAACCACCACTATAGAAAATGTATGTCAGTGGTGTTTGGTGTAGACGATAATCATAAATGAGCAGCACAAAGACTTAATACCCATATTTCATCTGAAAGGTTCTTGAAACCACTTAGACATCCATAAACGACTAAACAAACTTATTGAAGGTCAATAATAAGTGTAATATATTACAATTTTCTGAAAACCGCTAAAACCATAAAAACATCGAAAGTTTATAGAAAAGTAGCATGCATTAGTCAATTGAATATAACCCTTTTATCTTCACGACCTCGCCATACTTAATATTTCTTTTAATTACATATCAGAAATTAAATGAATTCAATTTCTCATTCACATTATTTGCCAAATCTATTTCTTGGCAAATTATTGTTTTATCAAGCATTTAGGTAATTTTCTCGACTACAAGAAATTTTATAATCAAGTATCTGTCAAAACTGTCTTCAACAAATTCCTTGACTCCATAAAATTTTTTTTTAATATGTTAGTAACTCGATTGTAACTATCTTTTACAATAGTTCATATTTTGATTAACCCTTTCCAGTCCAGTGATTCCAAATGGAATCATTAGTTAAAAACTCAGTTTTTTTCTCTCTACTACCAAAACGGTTGGCAGTAACTAGTGAGAACTATAGTAAGATATGTTTTTAACAGTTGGCAACAGGGGGCAACAAAAAAAATGAAGTAAAATATTTTTATGATAAAATAAGTAGTTTTGGTGCCTACTTACTGCATATATTTTTTTTTTGTTTTGAAAAAATTTGGGCTGGAAAGGGTTAATACAATTTTTTAATCTAATTCATTTGCAATGCTTCAAAGTGATATCACAAAACGTTTATTTCATTTTGAATAACTCTATACATTATATCATTAATTATAATTTATTCTTTTATTTTTAATAGTTTATAAATTTGATTATTAAATATTTTAATTATAACATGCAAATTCGTTAGTAATTTAGTGAAAATTTCGTGATTTTCAAACATTACATAAACATTTACATATGATAATTTATAAGAATAATGTGAATACTCAATTAACCGCGTTTTTGATTATGCTTCTAAATATTTTATTTTTAATCTATGAAAAAATTTTAACTTATTAAATTAATTTGAAAAATAAATATAATTATCAATTTACATTTTCTTCATTTCAAACAATTGATCAATATTTTTTATTTATTTAACACAAATTTTCGGCACATTTTTGTCGTTCGATAATTTTAAGTGGTTTTAAATAAATAAAAATATTGATTAAGAGTTTGAATTAAACATATTAGAAATCGATATTGATTCCATTTGGTCAATAGGTGAAGGAATTAAAAGGTTTTCACTGATGAATATAAATCTAATTTTTCATTTAATATTAATAATAATTAATTATTTTTCTATTGTTCTAGTCTCTCGAAAGCACCCGACGAATGCTGAATCTATGTGAAGAGGTAAATTCAATTATGATATCGTTTGTTCACTTAATCCACTTAATCATTTGATAAAGTTTTCCATAATTATTCCTGTCGACAACATTGGAGAAATGTTTTATGGGAAAAATAATTTATATAATAAAAAAAACTGACTGTCACAATAATCTAAGTCACTATCGAAACCGATTATTTGTGTTAAGATTAGAAACGAAATTAATTCCAACATGAGTTTTTCAGCTTTGACTGCTATATTAGAAATCTCATTTATAATTCACGAGAAATAATTTCGTTCTAATTCTCATATAGACTAAATTATTTTGTTTAAATCACACATTTTTAATGGAAGGTTTTATGCTAATTTCTCTCATTTATCATTTTTGTTGTTGATTAACTGTCATCGTTCTTTATAAAATTTTTATTATAATTATTATTATTTTTATTTATTTATTTATTTATTATTATTATTTTTTAATTAATATTAATATTTCTTATTATTAAAATTATAATAATAATTATAAAAGTGAACACATTTTATAGAACTTTAAAAATTTGAAAATTTAATAATTTTTTTTTAATTTTACATTTAAATTCTTGAAAATTTTTTTTTCATTTATTTCCACTAATTAGAAAGCAGGAAATGAATTTAACAACAAAGATCACCAAAGCAATTGAAAATTGTAACAACTAAATTCCACCGTCTATACACAGTTTACACAGTTTACAAGGGCATCCGTAAACCTTTAGCATTTTTAACTTGTAATGTTGTAAAATATTTTTTACGGATGTCTAACATTAAAATAAAATAAACATTACAAGCTTTGTGATACCCAGTACAAATCCCAATAGTAGACTAGTTTTGAGCTTTTGGCTCTCATCAGTACTATGCAGGAGACGCGAAGATTTCCCTTCGAGCCAGGTAAGTATACAATATTGCTGATTCAACTATAATAATAAGAATAAGAATTCTAATAATAATAATAATAATAATAATAATAATAATAATAATAATAATAATAATAATAATAATAATAATAATAATAATAATAATAATAATAATAATAATAATAATGTTAAACAAATGATAATAAAATTATTTTGCTGCAAAATCTTTATTGAATAAAATGAATTCATTCTATTCAGCATATACTTCGCATCAATAGGCTTATATTATTATTTACTTGTTTAACATTTAATTAATGATGTTGCCAAGAAATCATCATTTTATTATTTTAAAGAGGGTAAAGTTTTAATAATTGAAACATTGCTATATTTTGACCACTTAACAGGGTTCTTCGGGATATGAATCGTATTAAAAATAACTAAATGAAAATAAGAATATCAAACAAATAATCAATAATAATCCTTTTTTTTGAATAAAAACTTATTAAATCATAAAAATTATTATTCTTTTTATAAAAACGGACAAAAGTATTATCATTCTCATAAAGTTTTTTTAAATTAATACAAAACAATCAAGTTCAATTTAAATTTAAAATTTAAAAAATGTTTTCCTACAAAAGAATTTAACAAATGTTGGAATGTTCGATGGTATATGTTTATTGGTTTGTATTTATATTCGAGTATTTATTTATAAATGTGTGTGTGTTAGAGATAATTGATGAGCCCAGCCGAGTCACCAGTAAAGAAACTGTCTTGGGACAGCTGGGGTGAATGTATGTATTGAAATAATGATAAAAATTAATAATAATAACTAGGCTAATAAAATATAAACAGTTAACGATATTTTACAAATTTATTAACGGCAAAAGTAACGATAAGAACCTTATTTATCTCAGGTCTGTTTACTATGTCTGTCAGCCGGCGTTATCACTCAAGTTTTATCAGGACTTGGCTACCAATACTCTTAGCCTTAGGTGTCGAAACTTTGTCGAAACTTTGAAAAGTCGGGGAGAATTTCCAGATAATAAAATCGACGAATGAAGGATCTTGGACTTATTAAATTGTCTGAGGTTGATTCACCGGATAGCGAACCTTCAACTTATTAGATTTGGGGGATTATTTCACCGAATTGGAAAAATTCGACTTATTAAATTGTTTGAGGTTGATTCACCAAATGGAGAGCCTTCGACTTATTAAATTTTTGAGATGAATTTACCAAATTGAGAACATTCGGCTTATTAAATTGAACTTAGAATAAAATTTTAGAATTAGATTAGAACTTTTAGCTTATATTAATTCAACTAATTGTTTATTAATTTTTTCTTTTTTGAATTTTTTCGATTTTTCTATAGCGATAATTTACCATAGTAAATTATCGCTATATAGTTTTTTATTCAAATTTTCGAACACTGCTTAACCCAAACGAAACGACACGTAACCTTGTTTAAAAATAATATAATTATACATTACAACAAACATTAATTTCATCCCAAATAATAAATATACAAGTTAAATTATTTAAATAGATTAAAAATATTAATTATAGGATTTAAAGATCTAATTAGCAACGCCTCGCACGTTACTCGTTCATAGTAATTACTCAGTATATTCTGTTGGCAATGCTCAAGAACTCTCACTATATTTTGCTTGTATTTATATTCACAAAAGCTCTCAGGAGTAGTATAAATACCAGTATCAGTTGCTTTTCTGCTTTTCGGAAAATTACTAAATTTGATCAATATTTGTTTCAAAAAAATACTAATTTGGATATATTCGGTGGTGAGCTATGCATGTCCCGCGGGGGCTCGGCAGAGCCCCTCGTTAACTTTTTAAAAATTTTGCGAGCCCTTTTTTGTTTTTTTCACAGCTCACCGCTGGATATATTAGGTCTATGGCAAATATATGGATGCTAAGCAAATAAGCCTGTGGTTACGTGTGTACTTAGAAGTATAATGTATCTCAAAAATTCGTTTTTTTAAATCAGAAATACTTATTTTTTACTGTGACACTTCGTTAATTGATCACTAATGTAATGAAAGAATTTATTTAAAATTGCCAATTATAACTAAATTTATGAAAAATATTATATTCTATCAAAACATTTCTAGTATAATTTCCATACAAATTAATAAAAACAATAATAATAATATTGCTGACAAGTAAAATCTATTTATTTTCCCATTGCAATTTCTGCACTAAATATATCGAATGTCAATTATTGTCTCATTCTGTCTTGTACATGGAATTTCATTAAACCAATTTTGTCATTAAATGTGCATCACATCACTGATAATCTTATATGTAATAACCCAGCTTCTCCCAGGATTTTGTTTTTTGCATTTATTAACTTCATATTCATTTATATTTCATTGAAAAAACACGAAAAATACTTAATTCTTATAAAAAATTCAACAAAATAGTTATCACAAATTATTCATTGTATGATTATTTCAACATTTAGTCATGAAGAACATTAGCGAAAATGTATAATTCACAATCAAACTCATTTTCAATTTGGATGATAGTGACTTGACTGGTTGCCAATGCATTAAAACACGAGTATATTGTGAGCTGGAAATAGTTGCGTTTATTGTGAAAGTTAGATTAGTCGACAATGTTGAAACCTCAAAAAAAATAGTCGACGGGAAAAAAGCATTAACTTGATATTTTAGTCGCCGACTAATTTTTTGGGATTTGTTAGCTGTGGCCTATTCTTCCACTTTTGTAGGCGACTAATTTTTTCATGATTTGACGACTTTTATTTTTAGTTCCATTGGTGAGTATTCTGATTTTTATTGAATTGACTGAAAATTCCAGATAGAAAAACCTATACAAATGTCATGATCAAGACGACATGTTCAAGGTTGTATTGTCGGTTAGCAGCGTTTACGCTATGCCGACTGTTTTTCTGCATACATACACTATTTCACTAGAATAAAGTCAATATTTACTATTTAGATATTTCAATTGTTCCCGGGCTATGCAGAATCTTACAAATCAATCCGTTCAAAATCCTAAGCGTCACTTAACGTGTTAATCTAATAAATGAATAATATACATTTCCATCAATTAATTAATTTAAAGAAATAACTTTATTTCTGAAATTTCCTAGCGCGATGTCGTATGGTGAATATTATTTTCTAATTTCCTTTATAATCTCATAATTATAAGGGATCAAGATATATGCTGAACTTTTTCAGAAATTTAAATACTAATAATTTTACGAAATCGAATAATTTTTGTTATAGGTAATTGGAGATTTTAATCTCCATTGAGAACTTACTTTCGACTACCTAAATTAGACAATGGTTTAGGATTTGTAATTCTTTCGAGACGCAATTTCTTAATAGATACTCAAGGCATATTTAGCAATACTAAAACACCTGCTTTGTACTTGTCAGGGTAAAAAGATTTTAGAAGCATTTTAGGACACCAAGAATTAAATTCTGTCTATAATATATAATGAGAAAGAACTATTTATTAATTCCATTATATACGAAAAATTTAATGAATTTCTATTGGAAAAAAGAAAATATAACTTTATTTATTATGTATATAATTAATTTTTACACATATTTCATATCATTATTATTGCAAAAGAAAATAAATATTTTAACCATGCAGAGCGCGCGCTAAAAAAATTACATGGATGCGCGCGTTGGGTCTCACAGACCCAATATTGTTTTCTCATGATTTATAGACTTATTGATTGGCAAAATAAAGCAATATTAAATTTTAAAAGATTTATTACTTTATAAACAAGCTTTTACATTCAAAATATAAAAAAAAAGATCGTCTGGGTCTGTGAGACCCAACGCGCCCTCTGGAGGGTTAATGAATGTTTTTGTTTTATGAGTCTCTTTTTTTTACAATATGCCATTCTCTCAAGCAAAAAAATTTCGTTTATCTAATTTAATTTTCTTAATTGAACTAAACCTTATTATAATTGTTTAATTGTGTGCATTTAATAACGTAGTGCGCTACTGATCACTTGTGTTCTAATAAATAGGGATTTTTATTCTAGTTTCGAAAATTAGCAATCCGTGGAGATCTTTGAGGGGATAAAAGTTCAACGCTATCTGATATATTAAATTTCAGCATGAAATTGAAACTTCATTATAATTTATATTTATTATTTTGATATTGCTAAAAATAGATTCGAAAAAAATCAATCGACTGCATACAGCCAATCAAAATCCGACTTGACTATAAGACTACGCAGTAGGCATTATAATTTATGTTTTATATTAATTGACATCATACATTCAAATTATTCATTCTAATTACAAACCCTTCACATAGAAATGCAATTCTCTATAAATTTGTTTGGAAATTGAATTCTAAAGATTTCCAATTATAAAACTTTATTTTCTATTGAAATATTTATTATTAATAATATAAATATAATCCTACTCTCACGATAAAATTTAATTTAAAGCATATTTCAATCATTTATTTGAGTTGGCATTCAAATTGTGATTTATTTTTTTACTGAAATAGTTCTATTTTAATTAAAATATTTTCTAATTAAATTAATTTTTCCATTCATAACTTGTTTTTGTTGTTGAACATTATTCATTATTTCCTATTTGACAAGTTTCTATTTAATTTGCTATTCTTGTACAAGGTGAAATTTTGTTAATTTCATTAATGGATTCTTTTAATAGAAATCTAATTCATTATTTTTCAAATCGTGACATTTTCCTTAAAATGACACTTCGACTAAAAAATATAAATTTTATTAATGCTCACATTCAGTGCCATACTGAGGGGGAGGCAGTCCACCAGACTGATATGTGTCCGTAGAAATAATTACCATGACTTATCAAAAATTTCTAAATCAGTTTTAGTGTTTTTTGAATATTAATTAAAAATAAATATTTATCAAAAATTTCAATTCCAAAATTCGTGCTCATCAATTAAATAAACAAAGATTGCTTGCAATTTTCTTAATATTTATTGTTGTTTAATATTAAATATTCAAGTTTATTTTTTGGACATTTACATTAAATAAATCACATGTTGATAGTTGTATTATGAAAATAATATTATATTATATTTATTTAATTACCGTAAAATTTGGGATATAAGCCACAAACCTATATTAGTCATATATCTGTTACCAATCACTGTAAATAAGTATAAAAGCGTATGTTTTATTTAGATATTATTTAATCATTGAAATTTCACAATTTCAAATATTTAGAAATCCATGTTTCTATTTATCTATTCTCATTCATCAATATAAAGTCCTCAATTTCCCGTTCTTTTGTGTTAGAATTGAACAGTTCAGAATAACAGATATGAATTTACTCAACTTTACTTTCATTATCTGTATTATTATTACATTATTGATACAGGAAGATAGGGAGTTTTCCCTATCCTTGTGTACCCACTAATTGACATCTACCAGTCTTACACACCGTGTTTGGTCAGATTTCATGAAACTGTTCCCCTGATATCGTTGAATTTGCAATGAATTATTTGTTTATTGCAATATTTGTGATTTTGTTAAGACCAATTGTATATTCTGTCAAAGCTTCCCATTATGCATCTTCTGTAATATGTGCTCACATAAACTTGGTTTTCTCGATCTGTCAATCATTCACAATTCCCTCTATTCGTTTTCTTTGTCTTTTTATTTATCAAATAAAACATCCTTTCTCTAATTTTGAAATGTTGACTTACTATTCCGTAACCCTTACTTTTATCCTATTCCTAAATTTGTATCCTGAATGTCACAGTATATCTTTGTCGGGCCATATTGAATCAGTTTAAACGGATATAAACTAATATACTTAACAGCGTTCTGTGATAAACAAGATAGAAACTTTATAATCACAAGGTAAATTAATTATTAATGAAATAATACCTAACAACACTAACTTGGCCAATAATAACTTAATAAAGTTTATGTTATGGCATAAAAACTTTTGAAAATATTTAAATGAAAATAAAAATATTTTGATATTTCAATATTTTTCTTTAAATTATTGGATAGGCTATTTTAGGAATTTTATTAATAGTAAGTAGTATTAATTTTAATTTTTTCATTTTGATTGAAAAATTGAAAACTTCCTAATAAAAATTGTAATTTTTAATTATTAAATTTTATTTAAAATGATAAATTTAGTAAATAATTTCTAAAATCTTTGTTAATACGAACCTACCTATTTATATTATACAATGTCATTAATATATTATTACGAATTAATTAGTTCTCAAAATATGGATTGACAAAATATAACAAAAGTTGTCGTTTATTTTTTATTTCAAAACGATAAAATCTCTTCTATTTTCACCATAATTATAGCTTTATTATATCTCCCTAATTTTGTCTGTCGCGTTTGAAGTGAGAAACAACTTCATTGATAGTTTTTATAAAGAATTATATGATAACATTTACATCCAGACAAGTGATTTTAAGAATAAAAAGATAAATTATACAACCAAATTACTGAAAATGAAATGTGGACTAATTAATAACATTTCTCTTTTCAGCTCTTTTTCTGGGAACTAATTTGTGAAAGATTTCCACACGAGATTTATTATAATTTCTAGGATACTCTAGATAGGAAATTAGCATGTTTATTTAGGTGTGAAGCGTTTATAATAAATATTAGCTTGATTCTGTTTGTTGTTTGCCTTTCTGAGAGCAGAGTCTGAACGAAATATAATTAAATCCACGAATTTCAGAAAATATTGATGGTTAAGTATTTATAAATGATGATTGTCGGATTTTCTTGTGATGAATATTTTAGAAAAGTTGATTGGAAAATTTTTTAGAATTTAAAATTTTTATATAATTTTTATTTCGTTGTAGACAATTAAATATTTATAATAAAGTTTGGTCAATTAAAATAATTAAATTAGAGAAGCGGTATTCTTAACCACATCTCCCTTTTTGACATCTCTTCTTTAATCAAAATGTAAATTATCATAACTCCTCAAAAAATTTAGGTAACATTTTTTTAGGGAACGACATTTTTTTATGCAAAAACTAAAAATGCTTTGTTAAATTAAGTAAATTACTTTATTATTATTTTTTAATTTAATTTATTTTCATCTTTAATTAAATTAAAATGAAATTATTGAAATAATCTTATGAAAATGACGAAAATATAAATTGAAAGTAGTCAATCAATCATGAAGAAAAAGTATTTTACTAATAGAAATATTTTTTGCATAAACCACATTTTTTAATAATATTTAACAAAATTCATTTTGTAAAATCATAATCCTTTCTATTATACTTTCATTTTCATGTTATACAAAAATCTCCAATAATTATTCCCATTCTCACTATAAATCCTTCAACTAACTAGACTAAGGATTTTACGTAACAATTGATTTGCTTCCTGAAACCTATTAGTTTTGTAATTCTCATGTAACTGTATCAACTCTTTTTCAAACTGTTACAATTCGGACTATACCATTGTTCACGAGCATCCTTTGTCTCCTTTGAATACACCTAAAATCTACTGGTCTATGAATAATCTACAACCGTAGACCGTGTAACTATCGTGTTAATAATATTTGCTATTTCATGATAATACTCATGTAATACTCAACCCAAAATAATGCAATGATTTTAAAATTTCATTTATTTTCACCTTGACTATAGATGAGCAAATAATTTACACGAAGAGCCATTTTAGTTTCAAATTATTTTCGATGAACCAGAGTGCATTATATAAATTTTTGAAATTTCATCATATAATAAATTATTTTTAACGAAAAAAGAATTTGTAAATGTACAGACATAAATTTTATTGAAACAAAAAAATTTAAAGTATTCAAAACAAATAAAACAAATATAACGAAAAAAAGAAAACTTCAATGTCAACTTAAAATTCATTAAAATTAACTTTAAAATTAAACAAAAAAAGTATTTTAATGACAAAAACTTAAAAAACTTATCAATGGTGAAAAAATAAGCAATCATTTTGACATAATGATTAAATTATGAAATGTATTTAATGTGATACAGTTTGATTAATTTAATGCTTACAATACAACACTTTATTAATATTATGCCATTAATCCCTTGAAGTAAATGGGAAAAATTTATTTAAAAATATCTTATTTATTCTCAACAATAATAATTACATGTATCTAAAAATCCCCCATTGCGGAACTCTCATACGAATTACTCGCTTATACATTTGCATGTAATATTTAACATGCACCGCATATTCCCCAGGTTTATTTTCTGTACACAATTAATATTATGTAAAATTCCCAAGTGAATTATGTAATTTGTAAAACAAATATCTTTTGTAAAGAAATTCACTGAATCCATTATTTTTCGTCTTGTTTTATTTCTAGTTGAATGCTTAAAATTTATATTATATTTTCTTTTGCTAATAGAAAATTATTAATTATTTTTGGAAAAAATTATCAATAATTTTATTTATTTTCATTTCATCAATGTGTTGTTTAAAAATGGAATTTTTAAAATTTTCATCTCGGCAAAGTGATTGTTTCTTATTTAATTAAATTAAATTTGAGTTGAAGTCAATTAAAGTTTTAACGAAATCAAAATAAATAGAAAAATGAAAATAAATTATTTCTCCAATAACAACAGATAATTCGTCGTAGCAAATTATAGGAAAATAAAAATAAAAATAATATCCTTTATCCTTTTTTACCATTAATCATTTTGAATTTTCCATATCTTCGTTACAGATTAAATAAAGTAATAAAAACTTTTGATTTAAAATCCGAAAAGATGAAGGAAATTAAAAAAAAGATTTATTGGGTTTTTATCGTAGTGGTTAAAACCTTAGAGAAATGAATTAAAAAATCTTTGATTATTTTCAATAACATTTTTTTATAATTTAAATATTTTTCATTAATCAATTTTTCTAGAAAATTGACGAAACTCGACTTTTGTATGTTAGTTGAGAATAAATCAAATTTGCGGTTTTTCATAAAGATTTTATTGAACTATTATAATTTAATAACAAAGACTTTTATTTTGACCAATGGTGAAAAAGTACACAAAAGTAATTTATAACTTCATATATATTTTAATATCTAATAATTATTTTCGGTTGACTGTGAGTGAAATGACTTCCTATGAATCATCAATGGGTGAAGGAGAATTATTAAACAAAAAAATCACTTCCAAATTCAATCTGATATTTGCAGAAAAGTGTATATACTGTCTTATGCATTCACACACACTTGTTAATGGCAAACAGTCAGATTCACTGGACTAATATATTGAATTTATCCACAACCATCAAAATTATAAACAAAATTACACAATTTTAAGTTATTTGTGAGTTGGTGAGTATAAAACTACAAAAATGTTACATAAGTTTGACGTACAAATTGTCTGCTTATAGAAAATTTGATTTGGAAATGATGTGTTCCAAAGTGCATTTATTTGTTTCAAGTACTATAGTACACCGTATCAAAATAATTAAAAACAGTCTATTAAATAGTCACAATTTATAGTTTATATTATAAGAAATAGATTAAGATTTATCATTGAAATAATTGATCTACAAAAAACAATTTGTTGAAAAATTCTTTAAAAAACGAATCTTTTTAACACGTTGACTGCCACGCGTGTTTACAACAAAATCCCCGTCAGGCCACCGGCGCCACTGTAAGATGCGTGCTCTGCTACCGCATGTCTGTTTACATTTCTTTCGGTACTCTCAGCCCGATATCTATTACGATCCTCATTTATCACGTTTACAAAATTGCGACAAAGAAAACTGTAAATATTAGACGATTCAGAGAACTGATTGCTGCAAAGTTACTAGGACTGAGTGAAGATTTAACACTGCCTTCTGTTCGACGAAATACGCATTGCATCGCCGTTCGCAGAAATAATTTGGGGAAAAGCCTTAGACGCGCATGCAAGCGGTGTTACGCAAATAAAAGAGAAGAACTGGAACGATCAAAGGCACGAGCAAATCTCAGAAAACCCACTACTTTTTGTCCAAGCTGCCCTGGTCAACCGCAACTTTGCAGTGAATGCTTCAATATTTTGCACTGTAAATAATTTTGTTAATAAACGATTTTTAAAAAAATTCAACAGTATTATTATCTCCTGTCATATATTTATCTAAATATGTTCGGAAATCCTTTGGAAGGAGTCACCCGATGTGGCCTGATGAGAACTCTTGCTGTCACCCGAATACGGGTGACGTGGCCTGATGAGAACTTTTGCTGTCACCCGAATACGGGTGACACGGCAGTTAACGTGTTAAACTTAAAATTAAATGGAAATGAATTCGCCATGTTGAAAAATTGGGCATCATGAATAATTTATATTTTCGGTCGTACAAACATGCTTACAAATGCGGTCCACAATTAAATCTATAAGATCATTTGAGCATTTGCAAAATTAAGATTAGTTATTTCGAGCATAAAACCGAACATTTTATTAATTTCTTAAACAATAAAAACAATAAATAACTAAGAAATGATTACTATTATGACTATATAAACTTTTTCAATTCCTGACGTTTGATATAGAAAATAAAAATATTTTTCCTATCAATTATTAATTGAAAACTCTACAATAATTTCACGAACAAATTTGATCGGGTTTTCTTCAAAATATCTTGCAGATATTAAATCCAGTGATTTACTCCAAAAGTACGGTTTTGTCCAGTACCTAAAGCAATTTTTTATTCTCAAATGCTATCAACTGAACCGGAGGTGTTGAGATTAATTTTGCACATAGTTTTTTGTAAATATTGTAAGTTTTTTCTTTTTATCATTGTTTTTAATTAATTGACTTGACATGTGCTAAAGGTTTTTTGTATTTGATCCTTAGGTCTTAAACTATTTTTATCACTCACAAATTTTAAAGATTCTTTCAAATCCTAATATTTAGTAGTTCATTATTCAATATTTGTCTTCTCTATCATTTTTCTATAAAAACTTTGCTTTTAGTTTGTCTCGTGAATTTGACATGTATATAAATAAATAATAAAATATCCATTAATTTCCAGTCATTTCTCACGTACTGATTACGGATGAATAATATTACTGCAACAATGAAACCATAGATCAATGGTTGGCTTCCTTTGAATTATATTTCATGTTTGCTGTTCATTAAAACAAAAATGGAATCAACGAAATTATTTCTTATCAAAGCTGAATATGAAAAAAATTAATTATAAATAATTCAAATTATTTCAGTGATTTATCAATATTGTAATTTATTTGACATGGATTTTGATTTCCCGTCCATTTTTTAATTAATTTTTTCCCATTTTCCGTTGAATTTTACAAAACCTTACGTTGTCGTTTATTTCATAACTTTCAATGACTGTTTTACTATTATATATCTAAAAATTTCTACCTTAAAAATTTATAAAGAATATCCATTATCATAGTTTGATTTTAATATAAATAAATTTAACTGATCTAATTAACTGATCTAATTAACTGATCTAATTAACTGATCTAATTAACTGATCTAATTAACCGACCGATGATGATAACTGAACTGTCTTAATATATTGTAAAAATAAATTTTCAAAAATAGAGTTACTTTATTTATACATTTATGTTATTTTATTTCTTATTACAATTCGAAATATATCTGAGGCGGAAGACCGTTTGTTGTCTATCATTCTAATGTTAAATGTTTTTTTCATTGAGACATTAATTTATGATGCAGGCTAAAGAAGCTGGAATTTCTACATTAGTCATGCTTGATGACCAAGGAGGTATGATAGGATATTTATCTGTTGTCTCACATTTTGTATCAACTATCGGTATATGTGTTGAATTAAATTTGTATTGTGTATTTTATATACATTATGTAATTATCATTCATAGATTCTCGATATTTAACTTACTCCATAATTTCAGAACAATTAGATCGCTTAGAAGAGGGCATGGATAAAATCAATGAAGATCTTAAAGATGCTGAAAAAAATCTGGAAGACTTGAACAAATGCTGTGGATTATTTACATTACCTTGGAAAAAGTAATTTAAATAATTTATTTTGAAAAGACCTAAAACATTTGCATTTTTTGCTAATTTTTATATTTTAATTATTAATAAATATTTAACATAAATTAAACTAAAGCCTGATTTTATGCCTTAAAAATAAAATTAACGCAACCAAATTTCAAGAAATCACGATAATAGGTAAATAAAAGGCCTCTGCAATATTTAAAAATTTTAATCTTTATTTATCGTTTTTCTCTGTTTTTTTGTAATTTTCATTCTTACTGAAGAACGAAAAGAAACCTCGGATCCAAAGATCAAAATGCAGAAATGAATGGTAACGCCGATGGACCGAGAGTAGCAATGGATTGTGGTAATACAGGGCCCCAAGGAGGCTACATTACTAAGTATTTGAAATAGATTTAAATTGACCGCCAAATCAACTTGTTCAGGATCACTAATGATGCACGTGAAACGGAAATGGATCAAAATCTCGTGGAAGTTAATGGTGTTATTGGTAATTTGCGCAATATGGCTATTGATATGGGTGCAGAAATTTCACAGCAATCTAAGCAAATTGATAGAATAAATAAAGAAGTAAATTTTACTGTTTTTTTTGCAATTATTATTATTTACGCTTATTTGCATTAATCCATAGTTTTCTTTGAAAATTCTTATTATTCTTAGTATCGAATTTCATTTATTTTTCCATGAGAGAATCTCTTTGATTCGGATTTCATTATGGAAAGTTTAAAGAGATTTTAAATGAGAAAAAAAATTAAAATTTCAATGAATTAATTTATTGCCTAACATTTTTTCTATTTTAAATAGTTGGAAATAGATTTATAATTTAACTAAATTGCTCACTATATTGTTTTTTTATATTTATGCGGTTATAAAATATTTACATTTTTCAAAATTTTCTCTTAATAATGGAAATATTTGATAGTAATATTTCCTACTGATGTTTTAGATTATATTAAAATGTTTCTACTGATTTGAGGAAATCAAATTTTTGATGTTTTTAATGCATGGATAAATATTGTCGATATGTAACGTTTATTTTATACGATATATCAGTAATATTATTATAATGTCATCAAAATATGATTATATTAAAATGACTATTTTTATGAATGATAAAATCTAATATTTTTCAAAATTTGTGTGTTTGCATTCATGCACGGCCTCAATTTAGTAGTATGTAGTGAGGACTCCAGCGAACTTTCAAGGTAATCACAATGTCATGAAATATGTCAAGATCAAATATAGGTCAATTGAATCATTTTATTTTCAAAGTTTTATTTAATTACTATACATTGCTACTGTAAAAACTCAAGAAAATTATCTTTACTAGGTGAAAAATGCAAAAATTCATAGCAAAAAATTTGTGTAACACACAAATCAATATATAAAATTTATAATCAAGACATCTTGTAGAGAATTAAATTTAATCTATACTTTATTACAGTGAAAACTCAACAAAAATACTTTTATTAGATGAATAAATGTAAATTCACAACAAAACCTCTGTATAACACAACACAATATTTTACATTTGTGATGAAGCCATATTATCGAGGATTAAATTTTATCTATACATTGTTACAGTATAAACTCAAGAAAATTCACAAGAAGACATGTATGTAGCACACACTACACGAAATATAAATTTATTATCGAACCATCTTGTAGGGAATTAAATTCTGCCTATATATGGTTTCGCTGAAATTGACATAAAACTGGTTTATCGAACCGGAAAACGTGTTTGCAGAATAGTCAGTAGATAGCAAAAGATTGATAACTTACTGTTGCCATTCTATGCTTCGTTGTAGCATCAAGATTGCAGATGATCTCATTCAGTTAGGCTTGATAAGGAAATGATGTGTTTGGATAGACATATGTATATAGGACAAACCTTACTTGATTTATCCAAACTTCGTATGTTTCAGTTTCAATATTAAGAACTACAGAGAAGAATTCAATTGTCAAATTAATATCGTAGCCCGTGACACAGATTCTTTCTTTCTAGAGTGTAAAAATATGGACTTACGCTCACAACTATATCCAAAAATGATTTTATTAAATTTCGAAATAAAATGGAAACCTACGATGGTCCAAGCTCAAACGAATCTCAAACGAATAAATCTTAACAGTAAAATTAATTTTATTTTAATGCTCATCACCTGTTGATTCTGTTTCTCTGAAAATGGAATCCGTAAGCACTCAATAATGTGCACTGCATTTAATAGACGAACTTCAGAGTTTCTAGCGTGACATCATGCATTTAGATTACCTATTTTCATATCACTTTAATTGCTTGCAAAAATGTAAATATTGCAATATATATGTATCGTTGACAATTATCTTTCTTAATATAGTTTTCACAATTGCCTGAATAGAATAATTATTTATACACTAATTGTCCTTTAATCATTTTTTCTGTTTATGCTTATTTCATTGTTATGAAGTT
This sequence comes from Schmidtea polychroa, assembly GCA_959609185.1. Lineage (NCBI taxonomy): Eukaryota > Metazoa > Platyhelminthes > Tricladida > Dugesiidae > Schmidtea > Schmidtea polychroa. Next base: position 89,722 of record CAUHTR010007654.1, on the reverse strand, counting down.
TTATATTTTTTTTCATTTTTTAGCAATTATTAAATTGTATAATTTTCAAAAACGCGTTTATTTTAGATTAATAATGATTATAAATTCTGTGAGATTATAAGAACTTTTTTTTCAAATTTCACCACTGATTTCTTTTCCGTATTATTTATTAAAAAGCTTGAAGACTATGAATCAGTAAACATATCAAAAATATCAATATATTTACTGATTCATAGTTTTCAAGCTTTTTAATACATATTTGTGAGATTAATTTATACTTTTGGTTTACTCGGATATCTTTTATAGAAATGTATTTAGCTGTAAGATTTATGCACAAAATTTCTGTTGAAATGAAGTAAAATATTTTCCTAATTCATTTAAATTAAAATGTCAATGATTAATTTTATGTCACCTCTAAATAAACATATTTTGTTCTTAATTATAAATTTATTTACTCAAATATTATATCTTCCCTACATAAATAAGCATTCACTTATCCATTTTTTTTGTTTTTTAATCAAAGTAGCACAATTATAATACCTATATTTTTATTTTCATATAAATCATTATTATTGTGTTAAACCACTGATTTCCAAACTGTGTTGCGAGAACTTTGCAAGTGTACTACGAAAAAACCTCTAATAAGTTAAATTATTAATAATAATTCAAAATTCTACAAGAGTTATAAAATTATATAAAAAATTATCTTAAAAATTATATGAAAGATCTCATTTGTAATTGTGTTGAGATGATTTACTACGAACTCAAGAGCAATTTTGCTTGTTTTGAATTGCTTGAATATCTCTTCATGTTTTCATTGAATTTTTCATTCATTGGTCTCATCGCGATATCGCTTCGGATTTTTAAAATGAAGTAATTTACCGCTCTCCATTTCTTCAACAAAAATAAGTAATTTTTTTCAAAACAAACTACTTCTTCAAGCTAGGCGTTGGCTTTTTCGGTTGTCCTTTACTTGCAGTTTTAGATTTATAATAGTTCATTTAGTTTCATTGTGGTATCTACCATGAAGTTGAATTTTTGCAGCCATTTGTCTTCTTCCAATTCGGGATGGTCACTGCTTTTTTCATCGAGGAATGTTTTTATTTCACCTAAGCACAAAACAAAACGTTGCAGTACGAAACCCCTAAAAAGCCATAGCACTTTATTGTGTAGAAGTATGTCAGAAAACTGGTCATCTATTTCTTCAAGGAAATCTTTAAACTAGCGATGGTAGAGTGCTTTTGCCAAGATGTTGTTAATAATCTTAATTACCAAGTTTCATGACCTCAACTATTTCGGCCGGAAATGTTTGGACACAAAGCGCTTCTTAATGAATTATGCCTTGAAACGTTAGAATTTCGTGGTTTATTTTTTTCTGAAGAATCGATGTTACCACTCTATGTATTCCTGTCATTATCTGGCTCCACCAGTTGCTATAGAAACTTTTTTAATAATATCGATTCCATTGTCTTCCAGGCCTTCTTGCACAACATTTGCTATATCTTCTCCACGAGTTTGCCCTGAGAGCGGTAGCAATCCTAGCATTTCTTCTTTTTGACTTTGGCCGACATATACCTGACGAAAGGGGTTTTTGTGGCGTGTCTTTTATGTCGCAAGACTCATCAATAGCAAGTAATAAGGCAGAAGTCAGTTGAATGTCTTCTACTTGCATGTGTTACATTTGAAGACATTTTAGTAGTTCTATCTTGTACTGTTTTTGCAGATAATGGCAAATCTTTGATTTTTTTTTCATGATTTCTCCTTTGTTTTTAGAATCACGAAACAGTTCTTTAGATGCACGTATAAAACAATCTTTGACGTACTCACCATCTGTGAATGGTTTTTCTATTTTTGTAATTTCTAATGATACTGCAAGGCTTGTCAGATTCACATTATTGGAAGATTGCGCTCAGTTACTTAGCATGGGTTTGGATCCATAATAGAAAAAATATTTAAAAATAAAAATCCATAAAAAAATTATAAAACACCGACAGTACTTGCCAACGATATCTGTACTTTTATTTATTAAGATCGCTGACATCTAATATTTGAAAAAAAAAGGGGGGGGGTATATAATGTGAAAACACAAAATAAAATTATCAACATCAAGAATATCTAAAATTGATTCCTTGGTAGCCAATTATTTTACATTAAATGTTAGACAAGTAAATGATAAGATAAGCCCTTTCTGCAAAATATGTATTAAAAGAGAAATTTCAGATTATAGGATAATCCATTTTCACATTTTGCTGCAAGGCTTGTTTAATATCATGAATATCTATTACTGACAAAATTAAAATGATTATTTCATTATTTTAAATTATTTTTTAATTTCGAAAATAATGCTCCCTAAAATCACATTACAAACAAATCTTCAGACAGCCCTGAAAATAAACAGTGATAAAGAAAATAGATGTAATTAGTTTATTTTCATCTGTATATTTTATATACTTTGACCGACTCATTCTTTTTAGCTTAATGTCGATATGCATTTTACCTTACGAGCATAATTTTTCTTTTCTGCATGCCATTGATAAAAATATACACTTTTTAAGTTGTAATTAGAATTTTTTTTAAGAAAAAATGAATGCTAAAATCTCTAGTCTGTGTTTTAATTTATGTAAAGGAAATGAAAAATAATCAATGATTTTAATAAAGAAATAAAGAAATATTCAATTTATTTGTCAAATTCAATTAAATGGAGACATTCTCGATGGATGCCGGAATTAAATTCCAAATCTCTAATTGATTTCGGGTAGAAACATTGCTGTTGCTCCTCAGAAAAACTCGACACTCATCGATTAAAGCTTAATAAAAAAAATAATAATTTTTTGAAATTATTATATATTTTTGCTTTTAAAATTTCTGCTTGAATGTCTTACACGAGAATAAACTCCTCCATGTCTTCAATTATTAATTCTACTATCAATAAAATCGTGAATCGTATACCGAACCAAAATTTCAATATCGGCTTCACTAGAGAGGAATTTTTTCACTAGATTTTAATTAAAATATATTACAAGTTACGGGTAAACAAAAAGTCTAAATTTTTAAAGTTATTAAATCTACAATTAAAAATTTCTTTTTTTATTCTCTCTATATTAACTTTGCTGATGTTTGTATGTTTGTATGTGCCAGGCAAATTTTGTGAGGCCAAATTAACCTACTTTCCGTGATCGGATTGAGTTGAAATTTGACAAGTAGATTTGTTGTCGAGAGCACTGCTTGTTATCAAAATTTCAGATCAATCTGATTACGGAAAGTGGGTTAGTTTTAAAAATATTGATATGTCAAATCTAGTGTTATTTCCTTATTTCAATATAAATTCTAATCTATTCATTAACTTTAGATTAAAGAGATAACGTAATTATATCTAAAATATGTTATATAAGTTTGAACCTTATGGCTATATAGGTACTTAAAGAAATATAATATAAATTAAGAGAGTGAAATATAGAGAGTTTCAAAATCAGGTTTTTATGATTGATTTTATTATATTTTAAAAACAGAAAAAAACTTAAAAAATTATTTATAATAATAATTTTAAATGTTGATCATTATATTATTAATTTATTCATGCGATCATCAGGTATGCACTTAAAATACATAAACTACGCCTGGTTTTGGAGGAATAGTGTCATCTATAATATAAAAAACCAATAAACTTATATTATAGAAATCAAGGAAGCCGGCAGTAACGAGCAAGGAAGGTCATTTGACAAACCTTGAAAATTCGGACATTCTTATTTTTCTGTTCTTTAATTTATCATTAATTTATTAATTCTAGATTATAACGTAAAGACAACATTATTGTTTGCATTTATCCAACGCTACTATTTCGTACAATGTTTTAAAATTGAGTAGTGCAGCGTTAGTCTCCAGTGGCATAAATGTCGTTTACAGTCGTTTCGTTTAGTCTTCGACTTGTTTGTTTGTGGTGGTTCGACGATTGACGTGTACAAAGGTTAGGAGTATATTTTACAAATTCCAAACCGTGAACAACGTGTGTAGCTTATGCAGTGTCCAGTACTATCCCATTAATGATTGTACTCTTTCACTACTTTTTCAACAACACAAAGTAAATTTATATGCGTGGTGCTTAGGAGTCAATCTGTACTGTTTCCTGGGTTATTGTACACTCTGTACTACTTTTTCAATAGCACTTCGTAAATTTGTTGATTGTTTGAATTTTTCTTTTATAATAGATATTTTTTTGTTTCATAAGGAAACTTTTATTATCTAAAGCTGATCTAACTAAAACTTGGTCCAGCAAGAAGAGGAAATTAGAGGAAAGTAATGACAGCTTCTCTATCCGAATCTAATGTCAACAATGATATTAAGAAACTTTCGTCTCAACTATTTTGTATTTATTGTATTTTGTTTCCGCAAAACGTACATCGTGATTTTTTCAAGGTGCGTTTATGATGTCAGCTTTTCCAAAGTATACAATTCCACGAATACACTAAAAACTATATTAAATCTTGGTGGCACAAATGATCTCAACAAGACGTTCAAACTTTTCTGGCTGTAAAAATTGTAATAGGGATATTGTATGTCAACTTGATAATTCTGCACAGGCAACTGTGATGAAGATTAGAAAGAAAATTAAACCCTATTTTATCTTTAATGATATTTTGTGGTACGAATGACTTAGCTGTGATAATAAAGAAAAGCAATATCTGAAATGCACAAGAATTTTCTTCTTGTCATATAGAAACCGATGATAGCGTATTAAAAACTCATTTAGAAATACCTTGTGACACACGTTATACGTCGCACATGACGTAAAATGAACTGATTTGTATATTCGAAATATCCTTTGTAAAGATATTGTCTAGGTTGCCAATGATTCTATAAGTTTTCAATTTTGGTAGATAAAAATTGTAAATATATTTGGAAAAGAACAATTATCAATAGGTGTGCGATTGTTGGTACAATTAAAGGAAAACATGTAATAAGAGAACAATTTATCGATTAATTTTTCTAAAAAATATGAGTGCTTCTACAATTGCCGATTCGATTATAAGTCAAAATCAAAAAATTTGGTCTCAACCTTGACAAATGATTAGGTCAAGGTTAAGATGGATGTTCTGTCATAATTGGCAAAGACAATGATGTTTATGCAATTATTATTAGGAATAAACTAAAGAATATAAAAAGAAATACTATAACTGTCAACTATGTCGGATGACCGTTTATTGGCCTTTGTATGTTAAATTTAAAGGGGAAAATAATAACAAAAAGTTAAATTTATGAACAATGTAATTAACGAGTTTGCTTATGACCAAAAAGGGGCTTCAATTTTACTCAAGTAATGTTCAATGAAAAAAATTATGATATTTTAAGAACTTTTTTCAATTTTCAACACTGGATTTCTTTTTCGATCGACATTGTATTTATAAAAGGTTTGACTATGAATCAGTAAATATATCGATGTAAATATGCATTTGAAAAAAGCAGTGCCGAAAATTCGTGAATATCAAAAAAACATCGATATATATATCTATCGATAAAAATATTTTTTATTAAATAAAATGCTAAACTGGAAAATTAGGCACCCAGCAAATGCACCTTTATGTGAGACTCAACCAAATGGGGTTTACTTTTTTTAGTATTACTTCTATCATTTTGTCTCTCATGCGCTGGCTAACGCAAATGAAACGGAATTGATGCTAAAATCTAATTATGGAATTTTACTCAATTTTAATTTTCAGGCCTCAGAAACAGATATCGAATTATTACAGCTAGTGAAAAAACGACCAAGTTGTTAAAAAATTAATTTTTTTTATTTGAACTATTTCATTATTGACATTGGATTTGAACCAGTATTTATGGGATCATTTTATAGTAATAATTTCTTTTGTAATTGATGCTTTCTCAGTTTATAACAAATATACAAAAATATTTATATTATCATTATATTATTATTGGAATTATATTTGTTATAATTGTCCATTTATGTGATGTTTATACCATTAGAGTAATTTTATTTGACTTGGGATAATTATTTTATAAACGTTATAATTTTTAGTTTTCAGTATTTATTGTTTGTTAAATTTTGTAGGATTTCGATGTTTTACACCGATTTTTGTGTTATTTTCGGTTTATTGCACTTGATTTTCAACATTTAACCATATACATGTGATATATTATTATTATTATTATAATAATAATTATTATTATTATTTTTAAATGTTAATATGTAGTTTTATTTTTGCAACAAACTTAGATGAAAAATGATAAATGTTAAAAATAAATTATTAAAATTTGCTTTATTTTTTAATTATAAATAATTTTATACTGAAAAATTCAAACAATTTATAGTTATAATTTAGCTTTAATTAAAAAGGGCTAATTGATGAAACAAGATTTCACGAAAAAGGGTTCATTGATGAAATAGTTGGTCTATTTAAGGTTGTAATGGGGTCTTAAAAAGGACAGTGCCGATAATTCGTGAATATCAAAAATATCGATATATTGCTGATTTATATTCTTCAAGCTCTTTTTAATTAATAAATAAACTGGAAAAAAATAAGTGGTGTATAAGATCCAGTACTTTTTGGAAATAAATATACAAACAGTGTTGTTGAAGCATAGTATTTAAGATTCCGGACTTCAAATACAATAATATGGAAGCTTCTATAATTTATTAAGAAAACTATAAAGTATAATGAAATATTAATTTATCAGTTCCAATTTGACTGTATTAGGATAACATGACATATCAATAAGAATTATAGTTAATAATGAACTGATTGATGACCTTGTCATATTAAGAGGGTACCTAAAGTTAATTAAGCCTGGATTATTAGTTTCATTATTTAAACCCATTTTATTTTGTCGCTTTTTCTTTTGATCCTTTTGGTGGGTTACAGGAAAGCATACATTTTACCCTTTCGTGCTGTTTCCAGCGTAACCCAGAATACAAACGATTGCTTTCTCCACTTGATACCCGTTGAGCGATCAACATTGGTACTCCATCAAGAGAGTGAGTGCTTGCAAAAAGTGAGCGCACTATTTGCACTATAATTGTCGGCCACTCCTTCACGGACTATCGATAGAAGATATACGTCCGATTTGCTCTGGTCCCGTGACTCGATTGTTTTCCTAAACACTCTTTTGTCATCCCATCAATCCGACATCAAACATACCAGAAATTTACACAATTTCATCAAATGTTTTATTTTCGTACATATATTTACAGGTTGTTTTGCATGTGGAACGATTCTTGGTCTGCCAGCCGTTTCTGCTCGGCTAGTCTGAGTCTATTTAGCTTTTCTCGGGTATCACGTCCCATCCGTTTGCGCTTGGGTTTACTCGTCCGTGCCGGTGGATAGATTTCGGCCAGCTCAGTTGACAGCGGTCAGATTTGTCCTGTCAACGCCGTGTCGATGACCCGCTGGTTGAGTTGGGTCTCACTTGGATCTTCAGGGCGCGGATTTCTGTTTAATCCTGGACTGCTTGAGATTGGAGTTGTTGAATATGTGCCATTCGTTTCTTCATCTTAGCAGGGCTGAACCAGGTACTTTTGAGCTCCCGGCATCGCCCTTTAAATTTCGAGATCCTGGTCTAGAGTCCTTCCACCTGCTGTTGGGCTTGCTCCCGGTCCTTCCGCAAATTTTCTAGGAGTCGAAACACTAAAATTTAAAGGAATATATGGTTAGATGGATCTGAATAAACACATTTTCGATAGCAAACATTCAGGCTTATTCTGTGCAGCTGTACTACTACTTAAAACAAGACCACAAAAAAGTAGTTTTAGAATAAATATACTGAACGAGCTTTTTTCATTTATGATAGACAATCAAAACTTACTCAGCGTATAATAAGGTAAAATCAAAGTATGAGTATAAGTAAAGAAATCACATTACGGTCACTAAATAGGTAAAAAGTCACATTCATTAGGCAATAGTCATGAGGTCCTTGTTGGGCTTATGGATCGGTCTTCCTAGGCCTTCCCCATTTCCTAGGAGAGGTTGGTTCGACCTCGACCTCTTCGATGGGTGTTCCGGCTGTGTCCGCGCCTCAATCGACTGGAGTTTGTTTTGATCAATTTCAAAAACATTTGATTTGGTTTTCTTATTAGCAAGATAGTGATGAAAGAGAGAACAAAAGGGGGTGGTCCGTTACTAAAAATAGAATTCATGAATTTCTAGCACTGCCCTTGGAGGAAAGGGTCTTATAACTAAATTTATCATTAGGGAGAATCCCAAATCCCGTGGTTCTTAACCTAGGGTCCATGGAACCCCAGGGGGTCCGCGAACGGGTTCCAAGTGGTCCGCGACATTATTTACAAAAAACTATTATTTTTGTTTGAAGCTGAATAAACAGATTTATAAATAATTATTAAAAAATGTATGTGTTTTACTATCAATTTATTAATTTTTTAACATTTCAGGGGTCCGTCGGTACCAATTATATATTTATGGGGTCCCTAAGTTTGAAAAGGTTAAGAACCCCTGCCCTAATCGATAATATTAAAGTTAATTTAGGTATTTTCTAATTAAATTAATAATATATCTGATAATAGTGAATAGTAACCACAATAAGATAAAAGCACTGATCATAATATTCTTGATGATGGTTCTAGAAAGCATAATAGTAAATTGAAGTTTGGTAAGATCAATCTGTGTATATATATATATATATTTACTTCTTAAAACATCAATAAAAATCAGAAAGCGATCTTTTTCTGCCATATTATTATTCTTTATTTTACTTATACACAAAAAAACCTTAACAGATCTTATAGAAATGACTTGTTTCATAATCCAACGGCAACTTTTCTCGACTGAAAGGAAATAAGGGGATATTATTAGATAGTAATTATGAGAAATCAAAGTTCAAGTTTGCACGAATTACCTCGGGTGCGTTGGGAAAATTAATTTTCTTGTACCTGAGTTAACACGCTTGAGTGTGTTAATGAGTCGAAAGATAACAATAAGTTGGTATTGAGATGAAAAATAATAGAAAAAACAAACAAAATAAATCTCAAGTGCGTGTATTATATTGCAGATAAAAACTATTGCATATACAATAAAAGTCGATTTTAAAGGTGATATTTATAATTATACATAAAAGAATAACTTATGCGATTAATATTTTAAAATAAACATGTTCAATTCTTATTAAAAAAAGAAATCTATTTTTCAAAGATTTGCCAGTATAAATGTATTACTTTTAGATTTGTCAACAACATCAAATTGTCATCTTAATATGTATAAGGGGTTTCCATCGTTAGACGATTTTTGACATAACAAAACATAGATTTGTGAAATTTTGAACTGGCTCATATTGAGAATTTAAAAAAAATATTTGACAATAATATTTGGCGTTTATGGCAATTGCAATAAAATTTCCTTTAATCGTCTATTTCGATTAAATTTAATATTGTGGAAAAAACAAAAGATATTTCCTATTATATTAAGAATTGAAATTCGACGTATCTTTACTGAATAAATTGGAGGACTTATCTGTTCCAAAGGCATTTGTGGGGGCAATGGCATTTTCACTTTTGGATAATGGTGTCATTTTTGAAGTTAGAATTGATATTTCCCCAGTAGAATTTCTAACCAAAACGCCAGGCGTAGAACTAAAAAAGTAGGAAAAAATAATTCCCATAAATTTGAATAATAAATATTCGCGTTCAATAGTTTTAATCGATTTCATGTTTTTAATACAAAATGTAATTATTTCGCCTCAAAAGCTTCAATTACCTTAAAATTAAAATAAGATTATTGTTTGATAATATTTATTCAATTATTATTTGCAAATGTGAATGCAATGATGGATAAATAACCTTTTTGATTTACTGCATTTTTTTCATAAATTCTGTTCCCGACTTTTATAGTAAACGTTTCTTAATTGTCGTTAAAAAATTATTCTAAAAATCAAGGAACGGGAATTTCATTAAATGTTTAATTGTTTTACCAAAAGAAATCTCTGAGTGGCTAGTTCCATGACAGATCTTGCATTTGCGTAAAAACAGGAAATTTTTCTGATAATTAGCATTCAAAGAAAAGGGAATAGATGATTAAAATAGAATAATGAAAATAAATGGAAATCATTGATAAATTTTGATTGAAACTAGTATCCGAAGAAAGGAGAATAAACGAAAAGTACCGATTAAAATAAAGAAATTATTATTATTATTAAAAGCACGAATAAAAAATCAGAAAATGTTCGTGTTTTTGCACTACTGATAGTAAATTAGTAACATAAACTTCAAAACCTACTTTTAAAAAATCAATTACAATTGACGATGATTTAATATCAGCATTGTTAAATCCTGATTCTATATGTTTAGATAGACCAAGTTACATTGGGCAATCTGTACTTGATCTATCAAAACTTAGAATGTATGATCTGCAATATAACGATTTAGAAAAATGTCGTAATGAGTTCAATTGTAAAATAAATATTATTGCAGGTGATACAGATTCTTTTTTCCTTGAAGTTATTAATTGTAACCTTGATATTCTTTTACCTTCAATGATCCGAGATAATTTACTAGACACCTCTTATTATGATCCTTGTCATCCCTTATACAGTAATAACCTTGATTCTGTCATTAGAAAGTTCAAAGACGAGAATAAAGGTCTTAAATATAAGGAGTGGGTTTTTCTTAGGTCAAAGTGTTATAGTTTGTTAGGTGATGACGAGACTAAAAAAGCTAAAGGAGTAACATTGAAAGGTAGTGACATAAAACATCAGTCATACCTGGATTGTAATAATACAAAACAAATTTTTTCAATACCACAAACTAAAATAACAAATAAAAATCATCAACTATTCACAATAAAAAATAAAAAAATTGCACTTATATGATAAAAGGGTTTGGGTGGGGGAAAATACTAGTTATGCATATGGGCATATAAGATTAACAAACAAAGAAATTTTAAACCAAGAAAATGATGAACTTATAGACATAGATGATGTCTTGTTATCCGATGATGAAGATTATTATTAAATAAACTTTGTTACTTTTACGTTATTAACTTTTTGTGTGTTGTTAAATATTTGTTCTTTTTATATGTTTAAGTCTAGTTAATTTTTATGTGTTGTTAAGTATTTGGTTGAAATAATATTATTATTATTACTATTATTATTATTATTATTATTATTATTATTATTATTATTATTATTATTATTATTATTATTATTATTATTATTATTATTATTATTATTATTATTATTATTATTATTATTATTATTATTATTATTATTATTATTATTATTATTTAAAACAATAAAATGATAATTTAAGCCTTTTGCTGCAAATAATGTATTTAATGAAAGAATTTTCGACTATACGATAGTCCTTGTCAATCTCCTGGAATTTAGCAATGTTCTTCTTCAAAATACCCTTCAATCTTTCTTTTATTTCCTTTCTCTTAATTCTCATTGGTTGTAAATATAATGAATTGTTTTACTAAAAACTTTTAAAAATTTTTTTTTTTTATAATTTTTACATTTAAAATTTCAAAATGACACAAACTAAAATTTTTAAATTTTTTACAGCTTCTATAATTAGCTTCTAGAAGCCTAATAAAATATTTGAAAATATTTTAAATAAAGCCTCCAATAACTACTTATATATGCTATTTAAATATTTCAATAAATGTGTCAATTTTGATTTTCAAACCCTATTTTTTAAAATTTTTTTCTATATTATTCTAATTATTACTTTTTAATTTATTCTTATTTTTTTTAATTTCTTTGTATATTGTCAGTTATTCTCAAAGTCAATGACAACAGATCAAATTCATGATTTCATTGATTTCTTCTTTAGTGTTGATCTTTGGCTGTCTGTTTATTATGAGAATTGCTTCTTTGATTCTGACATTTTTCTTTTGGATGTTTCCATTAGCTATGATTTCTATTGAAATATTTTTTCTTTCCTCTGTTGGCTGACACTGCCGGAGATGTCTGCCCAACGAGGATGTTCCACCAGGATCTAGATGTTCTTTAACTCTTTGGTGCAATGTCCTGAGGGTACTTCCAATGTAGATTTCATTGCATACATTGCACGTGATGCAATAGACGATGTTTTTTCTAAAGCACATATCTTTCGGTGTCTGGCAGTTTTTCATTGTGCAATTGTTTTCTCTATTTATGTTGCCTGCCAGAGCCCTTCTCAATGTCCAAGATTTATGTGCTATCCGAATTGGAAGACCGGTACGTTTAAGTTCTTTCAGGATCTTGAAGTCGAGTATGTCACTGATGAATGGGATATTCAGATAGAAATATTTCTGATTCTTTTGTGTTAATTCCCTAGATCTTCTTGGGGTAGAATTCATTTTTTCAATGTCCTCACCTTGGTATCCGTTTCGGTGTAGGATTTTATTGAAATTTGATTGCTCTTTAAAGTTTTCGTTTTTCTCCGTGCATCGATTGGCTATTCTTCGTTTCTCGTTTCTTATGACATGTACTTTCTGTAAGTATGGAAGCGCTGATCTTTGGTGCATAAATATTTCTTTGCGAGCTGGTTTTCTGTAGAACCCGTATGTTGGAGTATTTTCTTCTATTTTGATTCTCAAATCCAATAAATTGAGGGATCCATCTTCTTCCGGATATTCGATTTCGAACTTAATATCTTGATGAGCCGCATTGAATGAATGAAATATTTCCTCCGCTTCTTTTCTGTTTTTGGTCAAGATGAAGATATCATCTACATATCTTGCATAGAAACCGATGGGTTGTATGGTCCTCAGTGTCTGTCGTTCGAGGTTATCCATAAAGATGATTGCTAGAAATGAGGCTGGAAATGAGGCTCAACAACCGAATAACCAACAGCTTCGTCACAAAAAATTCTGATCTTCCTAACTTCTACCACCTAATTAAAACTCACAAAGAGGGTCCTGGTATCAAAATTAGACCTATAGTGTCCAACAAAAATGGACCAACAACTAAAACAAGTTGGCTCCTTGCAAAGATCTTGAAACCTTTATTGGACACGATACCACATCATCTTCAAAGCAGCGACTGCCTCATGACAAGACTAAATAATAACATGACTTGTCATAGAGAATTCCAATACCCATTTAGTCTTGATGTCGTATCACTATACACATCTATCGAACCAACAGAGGCTATTCAATGTTTAGAAAAGAAATTAAGAGAAAGCAACTTGTTAATAAAGGAAATGAATATCGAGAATATCACCAAACTACTTACTGTTATCCTCGAGAACACCTATTTTACCTTTGAACAAAATATCTATAAACAAGTTAAAGGTCTGCCTATGGGTTCTAGCATATCAGGACTGCTAGCAATCATCTTTATGGATAACCTCGAACGACAGACACTGAGGACCATACAACCCATCGGTTTCTATGCAAGATATGTAGATGATATCTTCATCTTGACCAAAAACAGAAAAGAAGCGGAGGAAATATTTCATTCATTCAATGCGGCTCATCAAGATATTAAGTTCGAAATCGAATATCCGGAAGAAGATGGATCCCTCAATTTATTGGATTTGAGAATCAAAATAGAAGAAAATACTCCAACATACGGGTTCTACAGAAAACCAGCTCGCAAAGAAATATTTATGCACCAAAGATCAGCGCTTCCATACTTACAGAAAGTACATGTCATAAGAAACGAGAAACGAAGAATAGCCAATCGATGCACGGAGAAAAACGAAAACTTTAAAGAGCAATCAAATTTCAATAAAATCCTACACCGAAACGGATACCAAGGTGAGGACATTGAAAAAATGAATTCTACCCCAAGAAGATCTAGGGAATTAACACAAAAGAATCAGAAATATTTCTATCTGAATATCCCATTCATCAGTGACATACTCGACTTCAAGATCCTGAAAGAACTTAAACGTACCGGTCTTCCAATTCGGATAGCACATAAATCTTGGACATTGAGAAGGGCTCTGGCAGGCAACATAAATAGAGAAAACAATTGCACAATGAAAAACTGCCAGACACCGAAAGATATGTGCTTTAGAAAAAACATCGTCTATTGCATCACGTGCAATGTATGCAATGAAATCTACATTGGAAGTACCCTCAGGACATTGCACCAAAGAGTTAAAGAACATCTAGATCCTGGTGGAACATCCTCGTTGGGCAGACATCTCCGGCAGTGTCAGCCAACAGAGGAAAGAAAAAATATTTCAATAGAAATCATAGCTAATGGAAACATCCAAAAGAAAAATGTCAGAATCAAAGAAGCAATTCTCATAATAAACAGACAGCCAAAGATCAACACTAAAGAAGAAATCAATGAAATCATGAATTTGATCTGTTGTCATTGACTTTGAGAATAACTGACAATATACAAAGAAATTAAAAAAAATAAGAATAAATTAAAAAGTAATAATTAGAATAATATAGAAAAAAAATTTTAAAAAATAGGGTTTGAAAATCAAAATTGACACATTTATTGAAATATTTAAATAGCATATATAAGTAGTTATTGGAGGCTTTATTTAAAATATTTTCAAATATTTTATTAGGCTTCTAGAAGCTAATTATAGAAGCTGTAAAAAATTTAAAAATTTTAGTTTGTGTCATTTTGAAATTTTAAATGTAAAAATTATAAAAAAAAAAATTTTTAAAAGTTTTTAGTAAAACAATTCATTATATTTACAACCAATGAGAATTAAGAGAAAGGAAATAAAAGAAAGATTGAAGGGTATTTTGAAGAAGAACATTGCTAAATTCCAGGAGATTGACAAGGACTATCGTATAGTCGAAAATTCTTTCATTAAATACATTATTTGCAGCAAAGGGCTTAAATTATCATTTTATTGTTTTAAATAATAAATGCTGCTACCAAGCAATCATCATTTTATATTATTATTATTATTTGTAAAATTTGCATCTAAATTATCTTTAAAAATTATTTCATTAAAATTTTCATTTCTCAAAACCTGACTATCATTCAAACTTTTTTATATAATAGAATAAAAATTATTACTTTAATTAAAAATTTAGGCCCATAATTTACTTTAATTTAATTGTTACTATCAATTCTCATTCTCTTTCTAAATTTATTAGTTAGTTTTAAAATTTACCTTTTTCATTTACTTATTTACAAAATATAACCCTAATTTACTATTATTTTTATTAGTAGAAGTTAATTGAAATCTGATTGCTTCAAAAGCAATTTTTATAAGTAATCGTGTTTTGATTGATATAAATTATTATTATTATTATTATTATGTGGGACTAATGGCTAAGTGGGAATTTAGTAGAAGGATGTGAGCCCGTCAGATACAAAGGTGGGGGTATATCGATTACATAATAATGACCGATTACGTAACTAACTGACCTCACGGTGACCTTTACGTAATACACACATTGTTACTAACTGACCAGTCACGTGGTCATTACGCCATACACACATTGTCAATAACTGACCACTCGCGTGCTAACTACGTCATATACAAACCTGTTGCTAACTGACCACTTATTGATGACTCAATACCATGGTAACTGTGTCGTCATACTTAGTGGTCACTGGTTGCTAACTGTAACCACACACACATCTAGTCCAGTACTATTCATACAACAACACACACATACACACATCGACTACTATGATGTGAGAGTCCAGTACTAATGATTAGTGTACAACACACACACATCGACTACTCTATAAAAGGATCCAGTACTGTTGACTACTCTATGTGAGGATCCAGTACCATTCATACAACACACACACACATCGACTACTCTATGTGAGGATCCATTACTATTGATACAACCGAGTACGACCAATGCTAAAATACAACCACGATCACAACCACAACCACGACCACGACCACAACGACGACCACGACCACGACCACGACAGCGACAGCTACTACTACTACTACTACTAATAGTTTCTATGTATTATAAATGGATCATTTTCCTTGTTTTATACATTTCATAACGTTTGCATACCTTATATTAAAAATGGTCAATAGATGAAATTTTTCTATTGTTATTTAAAGGGTACAACATAAAATAATTAATGAAATCACAAAGTATAATAAAATAAATACCCAAATGGTCTGAAAATTAATATCAATTATTATTTAATGATTGTTTACTGTATTTTATGCCAGTAGGTGAGAAAATACTATGAACCTTTAAGTAAAAATAATTAACCGATTTTTATGAAAATTTCAATTTATAGCAAATAAAGCATGCTGATTCGATCTATATTAAAAATAACATGTAAAAATTAATTTTTGAAAAAAGTCACCCATACTTGGAATTGAACCTCATACCTAACTTCAAAACAAAAAACCAAAAAGTAAATTCCCACTAAGCCATCAGTCAACAAAATAATAATATTAAAATAATATTAATAATAAAAATAATAAAAATAATAATAATAATAATAATAATAATAATAATAATAATAATAATAAATAAATTATTTATTTTCATCAAAAATATGTAGTGCTGCTAAAGTTTTGTCCGCCACTGTAGATAATTGAGTTGATGAAACTTTATATAAATGCAAACAACGTTCAAGGAGCCGGTTGTCAAACAATTGTCAGATAGGACCAACCAGGTCAAAAACCGATTAATCAAAGTGATTATTCCAGTATAAAAGCAAATTCGAAATTCAAAATAATCGGCATTTTGCCTCAGTTAGGGTAGGCAAACGGGAATAGGCAAACGGTAAGACGAATTAAGGAGAATAGGGAAAAAGAAAATATAGAATAGGAGATACGAAAAAGGGAAAAAGCATTCAAATCAAATAGCGAAAGGAAACGTCAGTCGAGAGATGCTGAAGAAATAAAAAAGTGAATATTATATTTTGTCAAAACATCAACACCGAGCGGAGAATCGGTCAAACTTGAACTTTGATAAGTGATTGTTTATTGTTGAGAGAAATATAATGTTGTGATTCAAATATACGTTGGGGTAGTTTATTGTTTTGATTAAAAGGGACACGAGGAGTCAGAGGTTACCAACTTAAATTAGCAAAAACCCAACATAAAGATAAACAGGCAAAATGCTATTATTAAAGAATAATAGATAATATTTATGTAGTGTTGTAAAGAATTAGTGAGTGTACCTGAAATATTTATAGAAAAAAGAATTATTGTTTTGATTATTTGTGTTTGGTTTTATGAATAAATGTTTTGATAGAATTCACTATCCTGACTCCGCGAGTCTTTTTGAGTAAACAACACAGAACCCAAAAAAGTAAGTTAATTTTCTTTTATACAACTAACTCAGAAACAATTACTCATAACAAATACACTGGATCAATAACTTTCCACGATCTTAAATGAATTAAGTAAGTTTAACAAGGGTAAACTACTCAGATCTCACTTCAAACGATTGATGCTGTGGGCAAAATAATGTCTTCGTGCCTGAAGTTTCTATAATTTCTCTGACTTCTCTTGGCTTGTCTTTAATTTTTTGTTTCTAAATATTTTCTTGTCCGGTGTATGGTTGCTTCTGCTTTTATACCATTTTGTAGATATGCCAATTATTGACTAAATTCCAGGATTTGAGCCGTTAATTACCAATCTAAGTAAGTTGATCATCTACCAAACAGTGGTTTCTGAAAACTGTAATTATTGATCTAATAGCAAAAATAATTGCCAATCCTTAAAAAATCCTAGCTTTTTAATTAAACCTTGATTTGACAGATTGCACCTGACCGATTAGGTATCATCAAAAAATATTTTTGAATGATTAATTTGTTAGTAATTTGTTTTATTTTCCAATTATTTTACCCCACCATCAATTTTTAATTATAATATTCATCTTTAACTTTTTATTTGCCACCCGTCAGTACCTTTCTCCTTGAAAAATATTGATTTTAGATATTTATTAATTTTACTTTGAATTAAAATTTTTGAATTTTTGACTTGTATCATAATTGTGACTATTACTATTTGTTATTTCTAAATTGTCTTCTTATTTTATTAAAGAACACATAGAGTCAGGAATAACCCTTTGCCTATCAAAACTATTTAATAACCCACCAATACACTAAAACCATTCATTTTTGTGGACAGTCTATAACATAACCAATAATATCATTTAAAATTAAATATAGTAATAAAATATGATTAGCATATGAGCCATTTACGGGCCTAAGCGACTACCTCCCCTTTTGAGATATTTTAATAATTCACTGCCCTAAATTATAGAAAAAGTATGTATATAATTTTATACATTGTGCATGCTTGTTAACTTTTAGAATTTTTTTATCGTCGAAATCTTTAATAAGAACATAAAGTCTAAATTTTTTGAGATATCGTCTTTAATGGATAAAAATTACTTTATGGCATTGTCAATTTTCCATAGATTTTGATTAAGTTCAATTCAGAAAAGATTCGTCCTCCAAACAGATTACTGCTATTGCCAGATTTTTAATTTCAAGATTATAGAAATGTTTTAAAGGTTCTTTTCTTATGGTAAAAGTATTTTTAATAATATGAAATAATCAGATAGTTTTTTTGTGTGAAATATTTTTAAGCAAGATTTATGAGTACTGACTGTAGTGCCTCTGACTTCGACATTAATAAAAATATCAACTTAATAATTAAACTTAAAATATATTATTAAATTAAATTAATTAAAAGGATTGTTTAAATATTCTTTTTATTCAAAAACATCATAAACAATCCATGCATCATTTGACATCAAAATCAATTAAAAAAATATACCAAACATTCGAGAAGCTGAAACCTTTGTTTTCCTAGCTGAGATCTCTCTGTTGATGAGCTTGATTATCAATACCTTCTATTCAACGAAATAAAATTTCCTTCGAATACTAATTCACAATTCTAGTGATTCTCATGATAAAGTTCGCTACAAGAACCGAACTGACTCATACGTCTTCGATTGCTAAAAGGAGTTAATGATCAAAGTTATTCCAGATAAAGATTCCAGTGTTTTCACATCACACGATACTGGAGTCGACATGCCCAAATGCGAGTTCATCAACAATCTCAGTACAATCGCAGATCAAGTACCCATGCTTTCATGGAATCATTGACTATAGTCGTTTTCAATAAAAACTTTATGCAAATTAGTTTCGTGTCTCTACGCTGACAAATGGAAATCAGTCATAACTTCAATTTTTTTCGCAAGCTTTTATCATTTGGCATGATATAAATAGTGTATATAATTAATTCAAATGTATCACAGAAGTCGACATGACATAAGACCATATTTACAACAGAAATTTCAAAAATTAACAATAAAAGAATTTTCCTTTTCTGAGTATCTTTTTTTTTACTTATTCCAAAACTCTTTCAAATTTTATACTGGACCGTTCATAGTTTCTCTTTTTTACTCTTGCAAGTGATAAATTGGTTGAGTTGCTGATGAAGAAATCGTTTTTGTTAACTACGATGAAAGAGACGGTTGATAAATGTATTAAAAGTCCATGTTTGAGTATAATGATGGCGAATTAAATAATAATAATAATGAAGTATGTAAAGACAGTGAGCCTAAATTTGTGTTGGTATTACCGTACACAGGAAGTTATAAACATTATGAGAAAGATAAACAAGTTGTTGGATAATTAAATTCGTGTTAAGTTTTTTAAGTAAAGATTTTTTTTATCTCGTTTATCAATATATATATATATATATTTAATGGGTTCACCGTTACATGCATTGGAGAGATTTTTTGTCATCTTTGTATTCGAGTTCTTGAGTAAGCGCAATAAACACTATGTGTAAAATTGATATGTCTGATTTTAATGTTAATAAAATAGTTAAAAATTATTGCAAATGTGTGATACACCTAACCGCGAATCTATAATCTATAACCATTATCTATAATCTAAAAAAAATCAATAAATATATATTATAGGAACACACAAACTTACCTGTGTGTAGAAATTTAATGCCGCGAAATTTAACATATTTATTATAGGAATCTAAAAAGTGAGAGAAAATAATTAAGCATACAAGCACAGCACACATAATGAAAAATACATACAAAATTAAGTAAAGTGTTTTTCATGCGAAATTCAGATTGATTAACATATACAGGGTTTCTCAAAAATTTTAATCCGTTTGTCAAATGTCTTAATCCATTTTTCAAAAGTCGTCATCATTTTTTCAAAAGTTTTAATCCATTTTTTCAAAAAAGTTTTATTTAAAAAAAATATTAAATGAAGTAAATAATATTTGAGCGATTATATAATTAAATAAACATAAAAACCCGGGAATTCAAAAATTATCATTTAAAAAGGTTCTCTTCTGGCTGCTTTTCTTATGAAACTTTTCATATGTTGAACATACTGCAAACAATCTTCGGGCGTAATATCCAAGTGGGCACTGGCTATAGCCCGCAATAACTCATTTGCTTGATTGCATTCCATCGATTTAACAATATGTTTCCATTTTGAAAACACCTCTTCAATTGGATTTAATTGAGGGGAGTATGGAGGAAGAAATAGTAAATCATGGCCAGAATTTGCAAATATAGTTCGAATTTCGTCGGTCTTGTGAATCGTGGCATTATCCATTATTATTGTTGCATTTTCAATGCCTAAAGTTGATAGTTTTTCATTGAGCTCTTGCAAAAAAACACCAAAATGATTACTATTGAATGCAGTATCGCGAGTGCTGAAATGCATGACAGTATTTTTAGATATTGCAGCAGCGGTCGAAAAATTTTTCGATCTTATGGATCGCACTGGTTTCCTGGGTGTTGTTCCTCTTAGGCTGCGACCATAATTCAACCTCATAGAACAGCTAAGTCCCATTTCATCAACAAAAAAAGTTTTCTCGTCGTTCAAGAGCACGAAATCGGATGCATATTCGAAACGCCTTTCGATATTATCAGCCGAGTTTCTTCGTTCGGGTATCAATTGAACCCTTTTGAGTGTGTATTCAAACGCTTTAATTGATCTAGCTATTGTCGAATGAGATGCTACAACGTTTAGATCGGAATGTAATCTTCTCTTCATAGCATTTAAAGTCACTGATACGTTTTCTTGTATCTGTGACTGTAAAGACTGTACAGCAGCTTCATTTAATGATTTTGGTCTTCCACTTTTCACCTTTATTGCATGGATTCTTCCGGTGGATTTATACACCCGGATTACGCTCGTGACAGTCTTTGCGTTGATTGCAAGTTCTCTGGAAATCTCACTCGGTCCTTTTCCTGCCTCGAACTTTGAGCATATTAACTCCCTGATTTGGTTTGTCAGTTGTACACGATGTATTTTGGGGTTTGATTGCATATGGTGCATTTTTTGTAATTTTTATACTTTGTAAATTGCAATCGATTTTTGTATATGGTAAAATAGTATGCGTGAATGATTTAAAGTTGATCGAAGTATTAAAATACATTTTATATTTTTTTATTGTTTCCGTTGAAGCTAGTGAGAATGTTGAAAAAATGGATTAAGACATTTGAAAAAATGATGACGACTTTTGAAAAATGGATTAAGACATTCGACAAACGGATTAAAATTTTTGAGAAACCCTGTAATTAACATATCAATATTTTTAAATTATTTAAAAAATTATGTACAAAAAAACTTTTGAATCAGATTCCGACTGCTCTACGTTGAGCTTTAGGGAAAAAGAAGTAAATACATCGTAAGATTTAATTATAAAATAATTTAGAATATAAAATTTCTTTAGATTTACAGATATTGAAGAAGATCCTTCGACATCTTTGAATTTGCAGGAAAAAAATCGCAAATCGTAAATTTTAATAAATTATTTTAACAAATTAATATTTTCATAGAATTACAGAAATAGACAAAATTCGAAAAAAGATTACAAAAACTTAAAAAATATTTTATCCATTCTTTACTAAATGTCTTTAAAAAATAAATGTTTAGTGATTACTTTACTTATTTATAATTATAAAAATATCTAACTTACATTTTTACGAAATAAATCCAAATAAAATACCATAAAATTCCTAAAAAAACACCTGAAATTTAATTATCAATGTTATATATTATCAATATTATAAATGTTGACTAACAGTAATATTTAAGAACTTGAATAATGATCTCATAATTATATAAAATCAAAATTCAAGTCCTAAAAATTACTTTAATTCAAAAACTTACCTTTAAACGAATTTTGGAAAATTGAATAAATGAAATTAAGTTAACATTGTCATATAATTGGTGACTCACCTCAGGTGGTGTGCACACCAACGTATATTATAGACAATGTTAACTTTCGCGGTTAGGTGTATGTGAAGCGCTGTTGATAGAGTCATTGGATCCGAAAATTAATCTGCATAATGCCATGAACTTGTGTGTTTTGAATGTGTTTAAATAATTTTGATGTTAAGTTGAGGATGTTTTAATTGTTAATGATGTTTTTTTAAAAGTATTGAATGGTTAAATTGGAGTGTTAAACAACTTTGTCTTTTAAATTAAAATTAAAATTGTTTTTTGAATATAAATTAAATATAAATTAAAAAAATCTTTAAAGATTTTTTGAAGATAATGTTGTTAAAAAATAAATTAAAANAATATATATATATAGAGGAAAAGCGCTCAAAAATGCAAATTTATCAAAATATAGATTATTATGTAGAAATACGTGTTATAATAACAGTCAGTATGATAGTTTTGTTGAGAATAATTATTCTTCAATTTGATCGAAAAGGCGCCTTTTTTTCAGTGTGATTCTGGCGCCTGGTGCGGTCGCTCCCTCGCTCCACCCATAGATCCGGCCCTGGTTGGCAGAGTGGCTTGGCACATCACATTTTAAAAGATTACCGACCCCTCGTCTACAATATATTTATCCTATTTGTTGATGCTAGTTATGATGTGGTAATACATCTTGCAACAGGTGTTTCAGTGGCGTTTTCTAGTAATTAAATCATTACATTTTATTTTTTATCTCATTATTTTATCTAATTTTTTAAAAATTTTATTCAACTTTTTAAATGCACAATACACAATTACTCATTTAAATACTAACCCTTAATTTATATATATATATATTTGAAAATAAGAACAGGTTTTATTTTTAAGATTTTCGAATTTTCAAAAGATAACCGTTTATTCGAAAATTAGACTAAGTATTTTTTTTCAAATAAATCCGATATTATTATTATCATTATTATCTTTTAAAATTTCTTCTACGTGATGAGGTCAATAAAACAAAAATTAATATATTTTGAATTAATTAAAGGTTTTTCACTTTTGTTACTTCAATACTTTATTGGGGTTTTTTTTCTTTTGTCACATAATTGGTTTTTGATATGCAATTCTAGAATTTTGATTGGATTATAAAAAGAATAATCAAAATAAACAAACAAAATTAATATGGCTTCCCAGTGTCTCCACCCTTTGGTCTTTTTAGTTGGACTTTTAGTCTCTTCATCCCGATTTGAAATCCATTCATTGCTTGAATTGCTGCTTGGGCGCTATTAGAATTATCAAAACTTACAAAACCTTAAAAATTAATAATAAACAATAATATAAAACCAAGAGTTATTTATGAAATAATATTTACCAAAACATTTGCTTTGATTCGTTGCTCTATCGATATACACTTTAGCACTAATTACAGTTCCGAAAGGAGAAAACATTTGGGCCAGTTCTGCATCTCCAAACTCTTGGGGTAAATGATATATGAAAACATTACTTCCATCTGGGCCTTAGATAAATGTTTCCTGTGAAAAGGCAATTGTAAAAATGCTTAAGTTACCTGTTAAAATGAAATCTTTTGTCCCTTCTTTCTGTTGTACTTGCATTGAAAGAGCTTGTCTGGCTAAAAGAGTTATTGGATTAAGAGTGGGTGGATTATATGGAGCTAGAGAAAATAAATTTTTAAATTTTCATTAAATTTTAAAATAAGGTCTACCTAAACCACATAAATTAAGTCCACCATACATTGCTGGCAGCGTTGTTGGATTACTAGTTAACCAATTCGCACCAGTGGCTGCCGCTAAAGAAAATGGAGTAAGATTTTGGGTACGTGTTTGTCCATTGGACATCTGTGTATGTGAAATATTAACTGATGGGTCATTTAATTGTGTAGCAGAGCTTATTATTGGGGTCTGTTGTTGAAGTTGACACATGGTGTTCATTCCAGAATTATTAGGCATCATCATGCTTGCTGCAGTTGATGGGGACAATAATGATTGGGTGGTTAAATTTTGAGAGGCAGCAACGGCTGCAGCTAATGGATTTACACCAAGAAAGTTTTGAGAGGCGTTAGCGTCATCTAAATCAAATAAAACAAAATTAATATTATAATAATTTAAATTATAAAATAAATTAATCTAATTATTTTAATTGTTTTAGTAAAATTATTCAAAATTTTATAGTTTAATTTGTTGATGGCAGTCGATCAATAATTTATAAATAATTTTCGATAAATATGAAAATTAAAATATATACTGATAAATTTTAGTCAGTAGTTTAGAAATTACTAAATTAGTTTGAAACATCGATAGTCTAATTTGTTGACTAAAATTTCGGATATCATCAAAGACATTTTAGGGGTTCAGTGTCGTACAGGTTAATGTAAAGCAAATATAAAACTCAAAAGTCTATAGATATACCATATATTGTCTACGCAGGTATATAAAGTTTTACAATAAAATAAGACCAAAACAGTTTTCTAATTATTTTTCAATGAAGTAATTTCAATAATTAAACATTTTAAAAAATTTCATTAATTCAAATAAATAGGTAAATTATTTTTGCAGTGTTCATTAATTGAAAAAAATTTCGACCTAAAGTTAGGGTTGCCACCTCTTTGGGTTAAGCCCGGAGACTCCGGGTTTCAGTGAGTTATCTCCGAGCACCGGCCTTAACTATTATTTCGCCGGACGACGTACGTAAAATTGAATATGCACAAAATTATGTCAACTCCATCTCGTGGTAGCCGTTATAACTAACACTCTTTCGCGCCAAAATATCGCTACTGCGGAGACGATTGACGTGCACATTCGATTTCATTGTTCATATTAATTATAATTTTGGAATTATTTTTATATAATGTAAGTCAGATATATTTTTAATTATAATTAAATAATTAAATCAATCTCCAAAAATGTATTTTTCTAAAATATTTCTAAAACAAATATCAGAAATTCTAATGAATATTTAACTTAATTTTAACTCAAAAATAATTCTTACGATGATATTTCTTCATTTTCATGACAATCGTTTCTTTAAAAATACATTTAAAAACATTTTCAATGATCATTTTTTTACTAAAAATTGTCTAAGCTAGAGTTTTTATAGAAACGTATCTCAGAGGCGCATTTCTATATATCGAAAGTTTGCATGTGTTATTTAGTATGCGTTGTGTTTGTGTATTACTTGGGTATCACATCAGCGTGAATTCAAAGTAAGTATGTATGTTTCTATAATGTAAGATTATTGATTTTTTTCTTATATTATAAGAAACGTATCTCAGCGGTGTTTGTTGTAATTAAGTGGAGGCTTGGCATCGCGCATTTTAGCAGACCGTTAACTGTATATATGTTGCTTTTCGTTGACTACTTTTTAATAAATTTAAATGAATTAATTGGTACAGAGTATTTTTTTAATCTGAGTTTATTTATGTGCGCTTTCTCGTAGTTCTTATGTTGGCACCCTTTTGTCCGGGTGCCGTTTTTTCATTAGTATTTTCATTAGGACTATCTTATAGTCGAAAGTTTTTTCATTTGTATTAAATATATTATTCGCTTAAATTATCATTTAATTGTTTTCTTAGAAACTAGACGATTTAATTTGCTAATTTTTGACAAGTTTGTTTTTTTTAGCTTCTTAAAATTCATTCCTATAATAATATGAAGAAAAAAATTTCTATACTGTTTCACAATACAAATAAGTACAAAAATGTGTCTATAGCCATTTTTCTATGAAATTTTATATAAATAGAACTTTTAAAGTTCATAAAACATTATTAATCTGGATCACTTGTATAGTAGAGTTTTTGAATAAATAAGAAGATATATGCCGCTCAATAAAATTAATAACCGAATTTTTAACTCACTGGTCTGTATTCCCGTTGACAAAGTATATGGCAAAGTGGCTCCTAAAGCAATTTGCTGCTGTTGCTGTAATTGCTGTTGCAACTGCAATGCCAAAGTTGCAATAGGATTAATATAGCCGGTATTTTGTTGAAGATTCTATAAATAAAATATTCTATTTTCAAAAAAATATAGAAAAGAATACCTCTAAATACTGAGAGTATGCTGACCCACCTAAGGCTGACAAGGTTAATCCGGGATTAATCAGTCCAAATGGATTGATAAACTGTTGAAGTTTTCTAGTTTGCCTTTCTTTTTCAGTGTCAGCAAATTTCACAACCAAACTAGACGAAGCTCCTGGAATGGTCATGCTACCATGCATGGCTCCAATTGCTGTATATGCTTCTGATCTTGTTGTATACTTAACGAAGGCGCATCCTATTTTTAAAATATTATAAATCATGAGTTAAGTTTACTTAATATAATAACAAATTTCTAAATTTTTTATTTTCAGTTGTGAAACTATAAATACGGCTACCCAACGCTCCACGCAAAGGTAACGGGCCTAAAAGTCTAAAATATATATTACAGATATTTTTCCCATATTAAGTATAAAAAAAAATTTTTGTTGAATTTAAGGCGTATTTTATAAAATTCATTTCTTTTGATTTTGTTTAAATTTGGTCTCTTTTTTTCAGTGCAAATCCCAATAGTAGACTAGTTTCGAACTTTTGGCTCTCATCGGTACTATGCAGGAGACGTGAAGAAAAATGCTAAAGGTTTACGGATGCACTTGTAAACAGTTTCTGTGTATAAAGGGTGTCTCCAGAGGCGAATATGATTTTTCATACACCATGTTTACAAGTTTGCAGTTATTTTTTCTGTGATGTAGCTAATTTGCAAGTGATGTGATTTCCAGTGTACCAGGGAAAGTATGCAATAGAGTTGAATCAGCAATATTGTATACTTGGGATTTGCACCGGGTATCATAAAGCTTGTAATGTTTATATTATTTTAATGTTAGACATACGTAAAAAATATTATGTAATTAGGGTTGATAAAATATTTATTTGAAGGGGAAAAGAACAATAATAATCTACAAGATTAATTTTATAATGGAACTGATATATAGAAAACCAAAAATCTAAAAGAAAACTTAATGATATGTGAGCAAGGGTATGGTGAGACATAGAAAGTACACAAACGTGAAAAGCAGCAACATCACTTTAAAATTTATTTATTAAAACACAATTTATTATAGCACAATCAGTAGGGAAACCCAAATTTAGCAGTTTTTCGATGAGTTTTTGGCAAAATTTTCAGAATTTAAGCATTTTTTTGGCAAAAAATTAACAAATGGAAATTGGATATAAAATTGATTTGTTTGTTGAGTTGGATAGATGGGTACTGGTTAGAGAATAGATAATAGCCAATTACATAAGAGAAGTATTGGTCAATGAATAACCAATTAGGGAAAATGAGATTAAGTATAAAAAAAAGTAAAAAATAATAAGCAATGGGTAGTAAGGATAAAACGTTTATTAATACAACAACCATAAAATGTTCAAAATCCGAACCATCATCTTCTGCCAATGAATTATTATTATCCTTATTGAAATAAAATGCAAAATAAGTGTATATATTTTCATTGTTGAAATTTTTATCTAATGCTAACAATTAAATCAATTAAAATTTCTCTTCAATCTTGGGATTTTTGGCATTTTTGGCATTTGGGTTGCCTTAATAATCAGGTATGATAATCAAGCAGAGGAGTTTTTGAAAATAAAGAATAAAATCATGACGATCGAATTTATGTAAATTATTTTGTTTTAGTATCGGATAAAGATTTTAATAGCGAGAGATATCAGGATTTAATATTAGGTAAGTCTTTATTCAACGAGATGGTAAGTACTATATCAAATGACAAAATAGATATTAGGTCAAAGAATGTTAATAGGGGAAATCCGAAGAAAAGTTGAAAGATGAACATTTCGCAAATAAACATGTTGCACTGTATGGTAAATATATAACAGAAACTAATACAACAATTATGTAAGAAAAAATACATCACATCCATTACCGTCTCGTTATTTAAATTTTAAGCAAAAATTAATAAATTGTGAGATCTAAAAATTAATAGTCCTAGACTAAAATATGCCTGTCTATGCCGAATTCCGCCTGAAATAAATCTAGATAATAATCGTCTACAAAACTACTACTTTAAATATTTTACTACAGAAAACAGATCAGTTATTGTTTAGAAAAACTATTTAGAAATTTATAGATAAACAGCCCATCGAGCAAGGAACTACTCAACTGCAACGTCTATTTATTCATGAAATTTCCCGGTCTATTGCTCACGGATTCATCATACACCTAACCGCGAAAGTTAACATTGTCTATAATATAAGTTGGTGTGCTGTATGAATGCAAGCATCACACACTCAGCCGCTATGTGAATGCATGCATGACACACTCAGCCGCTATGTGAATGCATGCATGCTATACTCATCTGCTGTGTGAATGCAAGCAACGCATGCTTATGTGCTAGTGTGCCTAATTCTGTGGAATAACATATATCAAAGAATTCAACCAAATCGATAGAAAAATAATAATTGACATTGCTATTGACATTGTAAAAGAGATTTTCTTCAATTTTTGGAAATAAATAGTGATTCCAGATAATATTCTAAGCCAATCAGGAAACAATAAAGGCTTGAAATTTAAAAAAAAATTATTTATCGATTTACCTTGTAATAACAAAAAACTAAATTTTTTTTATCAGTTTTGTGTTAAATTATAGACTTTAATTATTAATATAGGATGCGGAATTTTTCTTAGTAATTCCCTAATGCAAGAACAATTCGTTCACATAAAATATTGTTTTTCCGGGAGGCTTCTAAATTTTTGGGTATCATAAATCACATTGTTCAATATTATTATTATTATTATTATTATTATTATTATTATTATTATTATTATTATTATTATTATTATTATTATTATTATTATTATTATTATTATTATAAAATTTCATTTGTAGTTAACGCAAGTCCTAAAACGGAATGTTCTGATTTGAATTTTCGAAGTTAAAGTTTTTTTAATTTCTGTGTCAGATATATGAGATTTTTTGTCAAAGAAACTAAAGATTATTGATTAAATCAAAATAAAAAACAGAAAAAGACAAAAGCATTTTTTTATAAAAAATAATGTCTACATTTTTAAGTTAATTGGGGAATTTGATATTCGATTTCAAGAAAGACTTCATTGCAATTGTAAAAAGCCGAATAAATTTTTTCAGTTTACTAAATTTTATTTTCTCTTCAAAAAATACCAGAGGTCGAAAAAGGTTCTCAGAGACTGAAAATAGAGCTAAGAAACACTGCTATTGGAGTTAACATAATATTATTACTGAAATTTGAAATTTTCCCTGATTATATTGGTAACTTCTGAATTTTTTTATTTTGAGATCATTCTTGATAACATTTTTGTACTATATTTTTTCGCTAATTTCATTTTGAGTAACGATAAATATTTTGTTATATTTAAAACAAAATATTGATCAATAGTTTATCTAAAAAGAAATGAAAATTAAAGAAATATAAAAATTAAAAATGAAAAAGACAGTAATTTGTAAATCTTCATTAGCTTATCAGCTATTAGTTCACAAAAAATGACAATTACTTCTATTTATTTTACTAATATAAATTCACAATAAAAGTTTTAAAGCCATGAGATTTATCAAAAATAAGGATATTAATAGGAAAAATCCAAATAAATCTCGATTAACAAGTAATAATTAATTTGTGTAACTTTTTATTTATAAATGAAATTATAAGTACAACCTTTACTATTTCCATTTTGATCTCGTAATATTGTGCATTCCTCAATAGCACCATACGGTTTGAAGAGGTCCCTTACATCGTCTTCTGTGTGCTGTTTTCCAAGCATACCGATGAATAATTTTCTATCTTCTGGCAATAGAAACCAAAAATAGACATTATAATTTAACAATTAAATTAGAATTAATCACCTCCTTTATGTTGAGTTTGTTTCGACATTTTGCAGTTATTATTGGTAGTCGTTGGTTTCTTTTCATCTTTAATTTCAAAACAATCGTCAATGTGAGTTTCTGTGAATGTTGATTGTTCGGTTTCCTTTTGGAATATCATGATGAGAATGTTCAATAGTAGTCCAGAAAAACAGTTGTTACAACAGCTTCAGTACACCAGATATTTTGTTCAGGCAAGCAATACCACCCCGACAACAATGATAAAGACTCCTTGTAGGATAATAGTGATAAAAACGATGATCTATACAACATAAAATTGGAGCAAGTCATCAAAAGTTACAACAAAATTCATAATATATTTAACGAACAATTTTTGACATTTTTTTGTTTAAATTTACTTTTTTTTATTCAATTTTATTATTCTTAAACATAAACTTATCGTCAACATTCATATATATAAAGTGACTATGAAATCGAATGACATATATCTCAACAGAATTGTGATGGGATTACAGAAAAATATTTACAACATAATTAAGATAAGTTTACAAATCATATAATTTCAATATTCTACGACTTACTTCACTCGATACTCCTCAAAACGGAATTCTGAAAAAATCAATAGAGAATAAATGACGATATTAAAAATAGTAAAAGATGCAAATATACCAGTGCTTCTTTTCTAGGAGTTTTAGCACGAATTGTTATTAGCTGTGAGTATGTTTGCTCTTAGAGTTTGCGTGCATGCCTATTTGCAGAAATTTGTGTATTGGGAAGTCATCATTTGTTGTAGCTCATCAAACAATTGTTTCATCAATTCCAATGCCACACACACTCCCACACAAACAAACTCATCTAGTACACTCCGTAATTCTGCATGTTTTGAGGAGAGAAAACTATTTCCTTTGATGACTAACAATTGTTTTGATCGATATGGGGAATTGGGAAAGCAGTGAAATTCTTAAATTGTTCTGAGTGTTACAGAAAAATTAATTGATACATTGAAATTTGTATGAATGAGCTGGAATAAAATATTTTCTATAACATTTCTGTTATTAATATTATTATTATTATTATTATTATTATTATTATTATTATTATTATTATTATTATTATTATTATTATTCATTTTTAAACTAAACTGATTTTCACTTTGAACTTAAGATTAATAGTAATGTTGAAAAGGAAATTCGAAATATTTTTTCTTTATTAACTTGTTTACCTGTTTTTATTAATAATTTTTATTTTCAATGATTATCATAACCCCTCGATACAGCATTTTATAGTAAATTTATATTAAATAAATAAGATTAAATTCTAATGTTGGAAATCTTAATTAATTTTGTACATAAAAATTAACTAAAAATAGATATTAGTTGTGATGGTTAGGTGAGGCGAAATACCAAAGACACGAAATACTAAAATATCATTTTTCCAGATGGTGCTCATACAAAAATGTAGTGAATAGTAATGGCAAAGATCTCAATTCACGATAGAAAGAACCCACGTAAGATTATTATTTTCCATACAATTTGTACAGATTTTGGTATGAATTTCATCGGAAGAGGTATACTGTGTTGCTACCTCTTTGATAATGAAGCAGTTGAACAAATATAAAAGTCATTGTCAATATGTAATTTATTTTTAATATTTTTTACATAATTGCATTTAATAATTTTATTCCCTAACTGCATTCTATACCAATGGAAAATCATGAATACCTTATTAAGCATTCAATAAAAAAAAGTGTTGTATAACGAGGTTTTGATTAAAAAGAAACCGATTCACCTTGTTTTTCGAGGCTTTCCTGGACTCAGCAATAACTTATTTATTATTGTAATTGAGATTACAAGTTGTAATTAAAATTAATATTTTTTGATTCGATTGGAAATATTCATTAAAACAATAAAAACATGAATATTTTCTTTTGATGGAAATTTCGGAGGCAAATATTTCCTGACATGTATAATACATGCATAATGCTACTTCCTAAATGGATATCAATTAATTTTCTGATTTACTACTCCTCATAATTTTCTTATTGGAAATAAACGAGAATTTTCTGAAATGAAATTATATTTCTAATCAAAAATCTGAAAATTGTTTTAGTTAACACAAATTTTCTTATTAACTGATTTCTTCATTGCTCGGGTTCACAATTGGCTCGGGCTTCCCATTAGCCAATTAATTAATTAATTAATATTTTGTGTTTTTTCATATTAGCCTGTTTTACGACCCTTTCTAAACATTTTCTAACAATTTCTTGCTCACTGTCTTCTTTACCATCACCTAATCTACCCCTCTCCCGTTTTCCAGCTTCAATTTCGATAACATTTCACTTTATTCCAATTCCTCAAGTTTGCACATTTTTCCATTTCATGTCTGATTGTATCATTTTATAGATCTGTTTTTATCATATCTTTCATTGCCATTGATTAATTTTCCATTAACTAACAATAAATAATTATTGAAAAACTTATTAAAAAACATTTAAACCAATGAATTAAAAACATCTTTTAAATTGTTATTTTCACATAATTAATTGAAATTCTTATTTTGAAAATTTCCGAGCGAGGCAACAATGCCATAGTATGAAACAATTGAATGAAAAATTTACTAAAAAACAATGGATATGTTTTCGAATAATATACAAATATTATCGACATTTTTTATTAAAAATCTTTCTTTTTTATATCCCAGGTGCAGAAATAAATGCACAACAACTGCTTCTTCAATTTTATATTTCTGTTGTAGCCGATGATGATGTAGCGTTTGCAACCGTTGAACATCCAAAATCCCCTGGGTTTTTCACAACGTTTTTCAAGGTATTTTTTTGTAAGTGGTGAATAAATGTACGGATCTGCTAACGTTACTGGTTGTAAAGCGTACGTTTTAGTTAGCCTTTCTTTAGTATAAGAGTCGAAAGATTGAGTCAGCATAATCGGACCAGATTGATGTAATGCAGGAAAATGATTAGCTATTGTCAATTTTGAAATGAGATATTTGAAGAAATCATGATCTGGTATCGTTGCCATAAAACCTATTCATGGCTACGTATGGTAAATTATGTAGAATCCTCGACTGTTCATGAACTTCTTGACTAAGTATACAGCTATCATTCAACATTGCTCCATGAAATGGTTTCTGACATCGGGTATCGAAGTCCATATAAATGCCACCGAATTTATATAAAATAAAATATCTAATCACGTCTGATATTTTCAAAGGATCTGTAAATTTAGAGAAATAAGAACTATACAATTCGACATGGTGCTGAAAGTTGTTGATAATAAAGCGATATGCAGTAAAATCCGCCCAGAAAACAAACTTGAATCCTTATTAATGGTCATGCAGTTCTTGACATGCGGAGAATATTGCGTAGGGATATATGCTGTTTTGTACACATAATGGATAATTTTTTGGTATTCCGTTTGTGTATCGATTCTTTTTGCCGTATTCTATAAGATAATTAACGGAAACAAGTTTACAATGACCTGACGTAACATTGAAATCTTGTTTAATATTTGTTTCCGCTTTGAATTTCTCCATCAACATAATGAAGCTATTAAAATCATGAAAATCATTTTGATTTTTATGCGGAATTTTAAAATAATAGTTAAATTCTATAAATAAATGTAATCATACCTTCTAAAATGTCTGCGATCTATGAGTTTTCCTTAATATTATTTCCGCAACTTAAATGCCCGTGTAATATATTATTCGCCCTTTCAATAATTATTTGCGGCTTTCATAATTTATTGGTCCCATACTTATGGACAATTAATGTGGTGGACAATGACGCGTATAGCCGTCATGACGTCTATTCTGGGAACTGCAACTAAAAATGCGTCCGCGAAAGGGTTAATTATCAAGAGCGTGTAAATAGAATTCTTATTTTAACAGCATAACGTTTAAATGATTACGTTTCATGGTGATCAATGAATCGAGAATGAAAAGGCTAACTATATCACAAAAAATTGTCGAAGTTGGTTGAAGAAATTTAGGTGTACTTCTTCGTTCCGTTATCAATAAGAAAACTAAAACTTCTAAAACTTATTCATTTACTAAACAATTTCAGAAAAAGAATAGCGAGTGTGCTTATTGTGAAATTGTGTATTGTCAAAGTGAAAAATAGCGATATTGCGAAAAAGTGACAATTCTAACGTTGTTGTAATATTGTACTATATTCAATAAAGTTTCAAAATTGCTGGGTGTTGTTTGTTTATTTAATTGAAAACATAATGAGCTAGGTTCAATCTTAAGATGATAGTCGAATTACAGAAAACACTGTAAAGCCCTTTAATTTCTGATCTCAGTCGGATTAAGTATGGGACAAATAAATTATGAAAGCCGCAAATAATTATTGAAAGGGCGAATCATATATTACACGGGCATTTAAGTTGCGGAAATAATATTAAAGGAAAACTCATAAATCGCAGACATTTTAGAAGGTATTGATTACATTTATTTATAATAGAATTTAACTATTATTTAAAAATTTCCGCATAAAAATCAAAATGATTTTCATGATTTTAATAGCTCCATTATGTTTGATGGAGAAATTCCAAGCGGAAACAAATATTAAACAAGATTTCAATGTTACGTCAGGTCATTGCAAACTTGTTTCCGTTAATTATCTTATAGAATACGGCAAAAAGAATCGATACACAAACGGAATACCGAAAATTATCATTATGTGTACAAAACAGCATATATTCCCACGCAATATTCTCGCATGTCAAGAACTGCATGACCATTAATAAGGATTCAAAGTTTGTTTTCTGGGCGGATTTTACTGCATATCGCTTTATTATCAACAACTTTCAGCACCATGTCGAATTGTACAGTTCTTATTTCTCTAAATTTACAGATCCTTTGAAAATATCAGACGTGATTAGATATTTATTTTTATATAAATTCGGTGGCATTTATATGGACTTCGATACCCGATGTCAGAAACCATTTTCATGGAGCAATGTTGAATGATAGCTGTATACTTAGTCAAGAAGTTCATGACAGTCGAGGATTCTACATAATTTTTACCATACGTAGCCATGAATAGTTTTATGGCAAACGATACCAGATCATGATTTCTTCAAATATCTCATTTCAAAATTGACAA
The DNA here is from genome assembly GCA_959609185.1 of Schmidtea polychroa. Classification (NCBI taxonomy): domain Eukaryota; kingdom Metazoa; phylum Platyhelminthes; order Tricladida; family Dugesiidae; genus Schmidtea; species Schmidtea polychroa. The sequence continues at coordinate 54,696 of CAUHTR010007654.1, read as the reverse complement.
TAGCTAATCATTTTCCTGCATTACATCAATCGGTCCGATTATGCTGACTCAATCTTTCGACTCTTATACTAAAGAAAGGCTAACTAAAACGTACGCTTTACAACCAGTAACGTTAGCAGATCCGTACATTTATTCACCACTTACAAAAAAATACCTTGAAAAACGTTGTGAAAACCCAGGGGATTTTGGATGTTCAACGGTTGCCAAACGCTACATCATCATCGGCTACAACAGAAATATAAAATTGAAGAAGCAGTTGTTGTGCATTTATTTCTGCACCTGGGATATAAGCAGAAAGATTTTTAATAAAAAATTTCATAATATTTGTATATTATCGAAACATATCCATTGTTTTTTAGTAAATTTTTCATTCAATTGTTTCATACTATGGCATTGTTGGCCTCGCTCGGAAATTTTCAAAACAAGAAATTTCAATTAATTATGTGAAAATAAACAATTTTAAAAATGTTTTATTCATTGGTTAATGTTTTTAATAAGTTTTTCAATAATTATTTATTGTTAATTAAACTAATATAATTTTATCAGAAAAATTTGCACTTTTATAATCGTTCGAGTGGCATTACTTTGATTTTTGATGCAGCACATCACGAGTTTCCTGAGTCACAGATGAATCGCTTGTAATTCATTGATTCGAATGACACACATTGATCATATCTGTAACTATTTCTGACTTCATTTACATTCCCACATAACCAGCTCTCGATCCATGATATTTACCACTAGATTTACGGACTGAGCCAATTTGACTCATTTAAAATTCTATTTTTTCATATATATAATACTGATTTATTATTTTTTAATACATATGTTGGTTTATAGATACGTCATGAATATAGGTAAATATTAATTACTCTTATCTACCGACTCCTCATTTCGCATAGCTAATTAGGTATACCTATTTTTACGGTTATTTTTACCCGTAAATCTAGTGCTAAACAATTTTAGAACTATATTCCTATTGTTACCATCTCCGAGTACACAGTTACATCTAAAGGTGACATCCCAACGGACTGTGTGGTTTTGGGAGTGTTACACCTACGCAACAGAAATCTTTAACTAGATCAATACTCTTTTAGAAGGCATATCTGTCAATCTGGCTTCCTCTATAGGTCGTCAATTAGGGTAGCTTATTTATCGGTTGTGTGCAACTTAACAAAAGCATTATGATATGAATCACAAATCCAATTTTATCTGTGATATTAATACTTTTAACTCATAACAAATCGCATTTTTCGAACATACCTAACGAAATTGCACGGTAGAAAGAAGCCTAATAATTCCATTATAAAATAAATACATTAAAAAGTTTAGTCTTTCTATAGTTATTTATACTGAATATTTGTAATATTCATTCCACAGGATGACATGTTTTCTCAACCAGCACAAACCCATACACGTATCCTTAAGGGTACCAATAGACACACGAAGTCACTATCATCATTGCTGTAAGAGTTTGTCGTAGAGTCAGACACTTAATTACTTACGACCGAATGTTGAAATAATCAAACTATGAATAAATAATTTGTGATAACTTGTTTTTTTCCCACTTTTTTTTTTCGCACACAGCAGTGGAGAGTGAAAATAATATATAGGAAGAACCCAATTCTGAAAGAATTGGAAAGTAAACCAATTATTGAAGAATTTAAAGACAAGGAGATATATTTTGACAAAAAATCATCTTAAAATAGATAACTAAAACATTTCAATAATATGCTGCTTCAGAATCTTTCAAAAATTCCCAACGATTCCTAAGATCATGTATTGATCCAAATCCACAGGTTCCAAAGCAGATCATCGTCAGCTTCTAAATCCACTGGTTCTTCGACCAGCAACTGCTTCCACCAGGGTTGTTTGATCGTATTGATTTTCTGTTGGTGCAATTGTGCAGCTCTATTAGCAATCGGGCGGATTTTGCAATGGAAATTGTCGATTTTGAATTTTATATCAGACTGATTTTTGAAACCATCAACAGCTTCATTGAGATCGGGTGCTGAGATCAATAATTTCGAATCTGTTTCCAACCTTGCCAGAGTCAGTTCTCGATCAATGTCCTGGAAATTATTTTAATAAATGTACATCTCATTTGTTTCAACTGATTTCAATAATGGTCAAACAGTAAATAAATCTACAAAAATAATTCGTCTTTGTTTTCACCTTTGATCTGTTTTTCATTTACATTTTCAATGTCCTATATTTAACACAATTTTTAGCACTGCTTTTTTCAAATGTTTAACTTGATAAATGAGGATAAATAAGAAAAAGATATAAAACTATTTTTCTTTCGTTCAATAAGAAAAGATCAAAAATTAATTTTCTATCCTTTTTTTTAAATTTTTTTTATGAAAATAAATTAAATATCAAAATAAAAGAAAACTAATCAAAGGTAACAAAGAAAATAAAAAAGATAGAAGACTATGAATCAGTAAATATATTAATGTTTTTGATATTTACGGATTTTTGGCACTGCATTTTCAAGTGAATTTCATCAAATTCACTTGGAAAAGGCAGTGACGAAAATTCGTGAATATCAAAACATCGATATATTTACTGATTTATAATCTTCTAGCTTTTTAATAAATACAATGGAAAAGAAATCAGCGGTAAAATTGGAAAAAGTTCTTATAATAACAAAGAAAAGATTTTACTGATGCAACTATTTTTAACTTACTTTTTTCTTTGTTAAAATTGCAGTTAGATGTATCATGGATTTCATAAGTAATAATAGGATAACTAAACAAATGTTTTTTTTAAAATATATCATTTTGTAATTGGCAAAGAGATGCAAATTGATGAATTGCATTGGGCCCGGCCTGGCTCTCGACGGCCCTGGTTAGAACGCGGTTTTATAAAACATTCTAAATTTTATTATATAAATATTGAAGAAATACCAATTAAAAATGTTAATCTCAATTTTCAAAAAAAATCGATCATTAAAAAATCCACTCATAAATATTTGAATGTTTGCAGTATGTTGAAATTGAGTGACAATATTGCTCAAGATATCATATCGAATATTACTAAGAACTCTATCTGTTATTATCTGATAATATTAAATCATGCATTTTTCTTATTAAAATTCAAAAGAATTTATTTTCTTAGATAAATAAAATTTGTTTCAGATTATATATTATTTCCAAGGTTCAATTATTTCTGCAACCCGTAAAATAATACAAGTACGAGAAAACAAGTTTAAAAATGTCAAACTTGAAATCAGGCAAAAAAAAGCATGTGAGAAAAAGTGGAAATATTTCGAATTGAAACATCTACAGCTATATTAGATTATCCGAACTCTGAATTAATCAACGACTTGCAGCCTATACGAATATATTTGAAAAAAATAAAGCTTTTATACGATTTCTGATGTTTCAGATATTTCCAATATTATTCAAAAACATGTACCACTGATCAACTGAAACACAAAACTGCGCTTAAGCTTTGTAAATTGCTGCGAAAAACAATTTACATAATTAATTAATTAATTAAATAAAAATAGCAATTCTTTAATTGTAAGAAATCAGCACTTAACCCTTTCATTCGGGAATTAATTCTGTGGGTAAATTAATTATCTAGACCATCAAACCTAGTAAGGGGACTCAAATTATGCAAAAAAATAAAAAAATAATTTAATTATTTAAAATGTACTAGAACAAATTTCAATTTTCTTAAAAGTACTTCTCACATTATATTTTCGAAAAGGTACAACAGATATTCAGCCACAAAAACTGTGTACAATATATTGTACACTCCGTATAAAAGTTAAAACATAAGTTTTACAAAATATTTCCACAGTTTCCTTGTTATCACCAGACATGATAGAAAAAACTATTGATATATTTAATAACAAAATTTTATTAATTTAAAAAAATATTATCATTATTTTTCAATTTAGATTCAGTGTTTCCAAACTGTGTGCCGCGGAATATTTTTTAAAAAGTCAAAAAAACCCTGTTTTTCCAAACAACTTAATAAAAGGCAATTTGATTGTGATATTTTAACAGTTATTTCAAATTTAAATGTTAATCAGTCAATTAAGTGCGAAATTTATTTGTTTAACTATGTTCTATGAATTGTCATTCACTAATTTTCTAAATTTAAAATTTTTTACATTAAATTTATTTCAAGTAAATAAGTTTTTCATTTCTTATTAAAAGATTAGTAAAAGTGCCATAAAAAATTGCAAATAAAGCAAAAAAAAAATTTAGGTGTGCCGCGAAAATTTTTAAATCAGCCCAAGTGTGTCGTGGCTCAAAAAAGTTTGGACAACACTGATTTAGATTATCTTCCATAAATATATTGAAAACATTTCTAAAATAATTTATTATAATTACAATTTTATAATTTTGTTTAAAATTATAAAAAAAAACTTTTTTTCAAATTTCATCACTGATTTCTTTTCCATTATATTTATTAAAAATATAAATTTTATGTATGTTTCAAAAAATATAAGAAATATAGAATAGTAGAAATCAAACCTTTCGACGATTAGTTTTCAATTGATAAGATGCCGGTGGTACAATTTTTGAGCTTTATGGTGAAGTTCCAGTTGAGTTTCTTCACTAATTCCTCTGAATTCATGCTTATGTGACGCCATCCATTTATTGTGAACTTTATTCAATTCGGTCTTCCTTTCCATATTCAAGCCTGGAATATCCCAATATTTAAATCTGACTTTTCATCACCCTCATGGTAGATTTGGATTAAATCTCTCTTTGACAACCAAGCTCGAACACATCTCTGAATTCTAATAGCGGCTTTACTTTTTCGATATAACTGCTGTCTCTATTAAGTTGACGCCGTTCTCTATGACCCCTCCAAACAGACTGAATAGTAGTAGCTGCTTCTTGTTTCGTCTTTTCTAATGTTTAAACACAATTGGTGCTGGTAGTGTTTCCATTAACAAAACTTCAGCTTCAATTTACTACGAAATTTTCTTTGCCTTGTAATGGAGATTTGATGTTCTAATTCTTTACGAATTCTCAAGTATTTGTTCTTTGATTTCTCTTAGTTTTCTTGATCTATAATTTCTCTGTAAAGAATTAAATTTGTTTA
>CAUHTR010007654.1:0-49526 GCA_959609185.1 Schmidtea polychroa | reverse complement strand
TCTGTAAGAATTAAATTTGTTTACTATATTTGCTAATGATCCTAACTTGAAATTTTTCAAATGCTTTGTTAGTCTTAGCTAACTTTAGTCGAACAGCGACACTTCTCCACCATGACTGGATTTTGATGATCGCCCATAAATTAGTTGACATTTCGGCTTGATAAATTAAATCTGAATCCAGCATTTTTAGCAAAAGCCGAAAGTTTTGAGAAAATAAACTCGAGAATCCAACTTTTAAAGTTGAATTTTGAGACATTGACCATTTGAGAATAAGCAATTTCAACCCTTTGTAACGAAAGTGAATCATGGAGACAAGCGATTGATCTGCTTCAAACATCGTTAGAAGGCAACTAATTGATAATAATTAAGGTCTAGCGAAATTATCGAACTAAGTATAAGAACTTATTTATTAGAAATTAGAAAGTACAAGAAATAATAAATCACAAAAAATAAATCATAGTTCAGACTGACGTCCGCATTAAATACTTTTCAATGTTAAAGACATTTCTTGGCTTTGAGGTATACGCACTAAAATAGTTTTGCTATAATCTTTCGCAAAACAAAATTAGACTTTCAATATTTGAACGATTAGATTAGAACGATTAAACACCATTTCCAAATTGAATCTCCTATATGCAGACGATTCACTCATGTGACATCTTTTGCAAGTGTAAAAAAATGTACCCGCACACAATCAACTCAAAATTGTCTTTATTTCGCATCTTGATTTGTACGAATTAAACCGGATGTATTTAGCATTTATTCTATGATCCTAACTACATGGCCTAATAAGTATGTATGCATGTATCGAGTAGTGTCTACAGTTGTCTGTTTATAGCATATTGAATTTGGAAATTATGTATTGTTAATAAGACACGTTCGTCATTTTAACCAAGTACTGTTAATATTTTAATAAGGTTGAGTAGTTGGTTATCCATTGAGATTTGCAGTTTTAACTGAATTTCATATGAAATTTTTCAATACATGTAATTAAAGCGGTTTTTATAATTTAATCGAAAAAAAACTATTATTCGTGAATTTTTCAAAAGTAAACCATTAAAATTAAAACAATCATTATCCCTAATAAATATATTGTATAGATCCCTGTAAAAATAAGGATAAAAATAAAAGTAGCGATTAAAATATAGTAGAATTAAGATTAGTAGAGTAAAATAGTAACAATACCAAAATCGAAGGAAAATAGTACCTTATATATGAACAAAATTATTCCATAGATAAAATAATAGCAGTGCCGAAAAAATATATAATTTTCGAAAAAAATTAATAAATTTATGCTACCAAAAAAGTATTTTCCTGACAGCTAATTATTCCATATCCCTACAATTAAAATACAGAAGCAACTAAATAAACTGTAAATAGAAAATCCTGAATGGTTTGTAGCAGCATAAATAAAATGTTAAACAAGAAAATGACAAAATTTGCCTTTGCTACAAAATATTTTCAATCGATTATTTTATAATAGAAAATTTTCACACTCAATAAATATTTTGCAACTTATGCTTTTTTATCAATTACTTGTTTAACCCATTACCTCCCACTGTACTCACATGGGTACACTTGTTAAAGGCGTGATTTTATGTTTTTCTATAATGATTATCCTGGAAGTAGTGACCCATTTCAACAATATATGGCACTAGTAATCTACGAAAAAATGCAATAAGGCGGCAACGCAATGATAACCGTTATTAATGTCAGTTTGTTTGTAAATATTTCCTTTTTGGCGTTAATGGGTTAATAAATAAATTTTAATGTATAACTAAATTAAAATGAAAAATATGAGTTCATAAACATTTGTGGAACTTCTTCATCTTTGGAAGAGATGTGTGAAGGAAAATGGCTTATATATATTAAGAAATGAGCTATTGTTGGAGTATGTAACTGTATTAAATGTAGCCAATGTTTTAGTAACTCAGAACTTCTTGATCCAATTATAATACCTTAATTATAATACCTACAAGACATGAGAAGAGAACCAAAGAAGAGTTTCCGAAAGATGCTCAAAGATTCAATATTTGATTCTATTTGAAAACAATAAAGAAATAAAGAAAAAAGTAGAAGAACTCGAAAAATTATAAGAAACTTTTCTAATTTTTTTTTATTATGAAATAATAAATTTTCGTAAATTGATAATTAAAACAAAAACTTACTTAACATTTATTTCTATCAATTGCTTATTATCACTGCTAGCTAAATGGTATATGATTTCATCAAGAATTGTCGACACTACGTTGCCAATTCCTTTCACTGTTGACTTGGTGATCTTTTTGAGCCCGCTCGGATTGATCTTGATAAGTTTCATTAACCATTCAGTCATTAGCATGGAAATTTTATCATTGTCAGTAATAAAAAGTTGAAGAAACCACGGAGACTCAATCATTGTTGATACATAATCAGAAAATCTAACAAGGAAACTTTCCGACAATTCCAGCACCCCTTTCATTTCTTTCAATAATTCCACCGAATTCATTATTCCTCGATATTCTGGTACTAGAGATTCGTTAAAGTTTCCTTGCAATTGACGAAGAAAGCACATCACATTTTCAATAAATTCAGGAATGAATCTATTATGAATTTCGTTCTCCTCGGATCTATTTTGTGGGACAACTCGAGATAAAATATCATAAATTGTATGAACTATGCAAAATCCATCTTTCCATGATTTCGGTTCAACATTTGTGTAATCTCTTTTGATCTCCAATAACATGATTGGCAGAAGATTTCTTCTCCAAATTGTCGTGAAAGCTTCAATGGCTTCTTGGCCGTCTAGGATAGACTCAAGATATCTGTTCAGCTCAATAAGAATTTTTGAATAATTTGAATCATTAGAGGCTAAAATTTTCTTTGCAATCTCAATAACAAATTCATCGTCTTTCATTGTTAAAACTGAACAAATTATTAAAGAGGTCAGATATTAATGGAAAATTTTATACACCATCCGAACATTTTTAATAATAAAAGTTGAAATTAAATGTTAATTGGTCGCGTAAGGTCACAAGGTGTTCAATTGCTCATTAAAGTTCCCATGGTTCTCTGTCAAAAAATCAACAACGAATCTTACTTCCTAAAAATGTGAAAGGTCCAGGGTACTTGTTTCATCGGTCCACAATTTGTTGTGTTTGGAACGAAATTATAATTTATGCAGTATAGGGAAGGTTTAGTAGTGTTTTGAATATAACACATGTCTGTAGGAGAAATTGTATCGGTGGTCCAGAATAAATGGATTACATAATAATTAACATCAATGAAACAGTTCTTGAACCTCTGAATTTAACGGTCTGCGAACAGGTTTTCGTCAATCCAACTGTTGCCGTATGACCTCCCATAACTATATTATTGCGTAAAAGTGTCTACATATACCTCATAGAGATATTTGTTCCATTCAATGATCGTAGATTTATAAATGTTTAATTCATTTACACAGATCTTAATACTAGTCAGTGCATTTTTCCAAAATTCCAGTGCCTGAAAGGTAACTTCAATCCATATGTCAATAAACTACGTCGTACAAGAATAGTTTCTATACAACCCTAAAAACTGCGATGTCCATAATCTTGAACATTTGACAATAACATTGTACCGTGTTAATAATGTAAAGTTTTGATAAAAATGACTATAGGAAATTTATTCTCTTTTATGAAATCTATTATGGAGTCCAGTGAACCTTACACGACTAAATAATGTTGATTAATTAGTTTAAAAATTTAAAGAAAAATTAATTAAAATCTCCGTATTTTCGATTAATAATAAAAATTTTAATCTGTGAAATAATTTTATAACAATTTGCTCTAAATATTAATTATTATAACTATTAATTGGTTTCATCGATAAAAGTGCCCACAAAAACGGCACCATCAAAAACAGCGCGTTAAAAAATGGCCCCAACACATAAAAGAAAGTATGGGGGTGCAGCGGTTGCAAAGTTAAGTTTAGTAAATGTTAATTATTTTTTATGTATTGTTTATTTTTTATTATGTTTTATGTACTTTTTCCATATTTTTTTGTTTCTGTATTGTTTTTGTATTATTTTATTAATGAAAAAAATACAGATGAATTTTTTTAGTTTCTAATACAGAAATTAGTACAAAAATTAAGTATTTTTTTAAAAGGACGTTGAGGGCCCCAAAAAAATATTTGCACCCGGGCCCATTCATGGAGAAGGCCGGCCCTGCAGGCAGGCTTTGATTTTTTCCACGATCATTATATTCTTTTTATGAAATCTAATTTAATGGACATAGATGAATTAGAAAATGTGAAATAATCAAAATACTGCCTGATATTATTTCTTTTTATACTTTGGTACCGTTTTGTGCACGATATTATTAGTGAATACTCTATTTATTATTGTGTTAATTTTTAATATAATTGTTTTATTTTAATTTTATTATTTTGGTTTTATATTTTAATTACTATTAAATGGTTAATAGAAATTTTCATTAAAGTTTGATTATATCAATTTTTAATAATTAAATTTTAATTTAAATTAAATTTAAATTTATCGTAAAACAGGTTTTACACCTATTTTAAAAGACTGCTTTTTACCGGTTTAGAGTTAATGCGATTATCATGGGGAAATTTATTATTATATTATTCTACCTCAATTGCCCTATAACAGATGTCACTCAATGTGCAAGTGCATAAAGAAATTGGAAGTACATAAATATTATTTATTAACTACTTTAGTCAAAATTTGTGTTTTAACCATTTAACATTATATAATAGAAAACTTAGAAAGGAAAAAAATAAATTAAATAATTAACAAAACATTAAGAATTAATCATTAAGAACAGATTATTACTTGGAGGACCGGTACTAATTTTTTTAGTAATATTTTATTTAATATTTATCAATTATTTTCAAATATATTATGCTGGAATCATAATTTTCTATAATCTCGCTTGTAATATGACTTTATAAAAATAATTATTTTTTTATATAGCACTGTGGCTAATCCATTACTAGAAATAATGAATAATATAAAAGATTTTATTATTAAAAAATACTCAATTATATAAATAAATTTTTCTTAAATGCAAAATTTTTAATATGAAAATTTCAAAAATTTCAATTTAAGAACCGAAAATATGGAGAAATTAATTAAATAAAATCTCTTTATCATGAATATTTTAATATTGAATTTAAATTATTTAAAATTAAATTATTTCATTAAAACAAAAGCCCTTAGTAGATTCATTTCAAACAAATATCAAAAAATTCGAAAAAAGATTTCTAAATTTTATTTAAATAAACAGCACTGAAAGATCAACTAAAAGATCAAATGAAATCTATTTACACTAAACATGATGCCGATCGGTCAAAGTTCTTGAAAAATATGTGGAAAATAATTGGGAAAAAAGTCATTGTAGGTCCTAATCTGAGTATTGAAAAATAAGTAAGGATTTATTTTGAATTTCCAGATTTCTGATTGGTTGTTCCATTTGTTCTTCGGTATACATTTTCGGACCCCCCGATACTGCCGCATTCAAGCACTTGGAGATAATCAATGTCAAGTCGTTCTTTATTTTCGATTCCCAGAACTGTGATTAATTCTTTAAGATTTGTCGACTGATCTTTGATTTCTTTCACAACTTTCAGGCCACTGGGAAACCTAATAGCGAGCACCAAATCCGGATCTGATATTGAGATTTCAGAAACCTCATTCGATAGATTTATTAAATTATTGTTTTTTTCATTCTTTATTGACACAGTGTCGCTATCGTCAGATAATGATTTCTGAATATATCTGGTTAAATGATGCCGGACAATTATTTGTGAAAGCCGACAATTTTGAATTATTTTAAAAATTATTTTGCACGTCTTTATTTTATAACTAACAGACTGTGAGATGTTTAATTTTAAAATGTTGAATCTCAAAAATGTTAAATGGTAAATATTAAATAAAAATTTATTAAATTTAAATGAAAATTAATTGAATATAATTTTAAATGATGAGGAGTAACTTTATAAGCAATATATTTAAAATAATAAAAACTAGTATTGTGTTGAATGAATTAATGAAATCTTTGTTCATCACTATATATATTTTTGAGTCTCCCTGAACTTTGTGATTAAAAGTAAATACTATATTAATCAAATTTCTCAATTATGGATGTTTTAAATACGAGGAGTTCCGAAAAAACAGTAACCCTAATAAATACCTTGCCATTGTTTAGATACTATCTATTTAATATAAAACAATTAAATGATAATTTCAGATTTGGTTTAATTGCAGCTGGAAGACAACTTACTAAAATTAAGAGAAAACTTTCAACCATTTATGGTTCACGTTCAAAAAGAAGCAAGACGGTGCTTAATATTAATGATTATATACCAATAGAAGCAGTCGGCCGTAGAAGGTGTGTAAATTATTCAACATTAAAAATTGAGAAAAGAAAATTTATTTGTCCTGTCTGCCAAGTGCCTCTCATTTTTAATCATATTTAACTCCATTTTATAATTAATTAAAATATATTTTAATTTTACTTTTTTAATTTTTAACTTTTTAATTTTAATTTTTTTTAATTTTAATTTTTTTCAATCCTCCATTAATTATAATGTACCGTTGAGACAGGTAATCCCATTATAAAATACCAATAACCCACATTTTTTTAGATGTAAGTTTTTTTCCAGGAAATTTTCCTGTAATCTTTATTGTTAATTTAATATCTGATTAGTAAAATAACTCGATTTAAGAAAAAATAGTCTAGGACCCAAAAGAATAAATATATAATCTGGTCTAGAGATTTCATGGGTTTATATCTACCATAAGATTACTGTTGACAGAAACATAGTCGGAAACATTCTATAACATTTTAAAGTTACATATTAAAGAAATATATATTTATGGCGATTTTAAAACCTGAGTATTTTAACAATGTTGAATTTACTTTTTTAAATTTCAAATATATTTCATTATTTTAAAATCTAATTTGAAATTACAATTTTCGTATTTTAATTTTATTTTTGATTATGAATGAATGTGTTAAATATAAAAAATTGAGTTGAGGAAACGGTAAATGGAAACTGAACAAAAATGGGGAAAAAGATAAATAATTTTACTGATAAATTGAAATTATCGTGGAAAATATATCAGTTAGATTAGTATCAGTTCAAAAGGGAAATTTTGATTTTATTATGGTTATTAATTAAATACATTCAAAATTGTAGGCCTTATTTAATATATCAAAACGTACTATATCCGGAAGTATGGGATATTTCGAACGCAAAGATAGTCTTGCTGAATCAATCGAACTTTGTGAACTGCTGCTTCTTTCTTCAGGAGAAATATTTCCTAATTGATTAGTTGAAGTTTTAAAATTTTGATTTACAATTAATTATTTTAAAATTAATTTTTAATTTTTATTATTATACCTCTTTTATAGCCATAGATGTGAGAAACTATAGATTTTATTGATTCTATTAATTTTTTAAACAATAAGCTGAGAAATTTAAATTATAAGATCGTGTCTAATTCATTTAAAGTACACAATATGTTTATAATTATGTCTAAAAATTAGGTCAAATTGTGTTCAGATCTTGGAGTAATGTCACACACACTGGAGAGACTTCCGGGCATCTCTGTATTCAAGTACGTGAACATTGTCAACTAAAGTCATCGATCAATATTGATGAGCACAATTACAGCTGTACGAGTAAAATAGACATATCTGATTTTAAAATGTTATTAAAAATATTTCATAATTATTTCATGTAATTTGTGAAGCTTTATTGATAGAATCATTGAATCCGAAAATTAAAGTGCAAAATGCTATGGACACTTGTTTAAAATATTTTTTAAATACATTGGATTGTAGATTGTTGGTAAGCGGATTATTTTTGTCTTTAAATATATTTAGTATAAATTAAAAAATAATATTTTAATTAAATTAAATTTTAAAAAATATGGTTTTGAAAAATAATAAAATTTCTTTATTAAATCTATAATATCTAAAGTTGTTCTATCCTACTTGATGATGATAGGAAAACTGTCAAAACAAATTGTAAAACGAACGTTTGAGTGGCGTTTTCATATCATTGATTTTCATATCATTGGTTTTACAATCTGAAGTATTTAAAGCTGATTAAAAATAATATTTACCAGGTATCAAGATTACTCAAATTTTTATTTTTATTTATAATTAAAATTTCACAATTTTTATAAAAAGTATTGGTCAATCATGAATGAATAAATTAGGTAATAAAGTTTTATTATTTATTGTAGAAAATTGCTATTTGTTTTAAATAATCATAAGATTTAATAAGTTAGCGACTTAACTTAGAAAAGTATTATTTCATTGAAGTTTTTTTTAATAATTTTTATTTATACTTATTGAAGAAAATGTAGCACGAATCAATCAATAGAGATGTTATCAGCGCATCAGATAAGACGTCAAAAGATTATTTGGATTCATATATTCATTTTGGGATCCATGATGATATGCTCAAAGATGAAGACCTAACTTTAACCTGTCGAAACACTTTGTAGTAAGCATTTAGTGAAAGACAAAGTAGTTTTAGATGTTTGGCAGGGAAGAATTATACTTTGCATGTTCTTAGTTAAAGCTGATGCTAGGAAAGTTATAAGTAATAGTAATAAAGCAACTTTTAAAATAAAATAAATAGTTTTTTAAAAGATTTTAGTTAAGATGATTTTTAACAGCAAATGAATACAGAACGTTGATAGTACAGTTAATTAAAATTAGTTCTTAAAAATGTGGATAAAAATAAATATAGAGTCAACAGAACATTTTTGTATAAAATCCAAAATGTGTTATCATTATGAGTTGTCAAAATTGTTTTTAAGAGATTTATAAAGTATGTATTAGGTCAGAAGTGGGCAAATTAAACACACAAGGAGCCAGAAAAAGAATAGAAAAGAATTGTTTTTGCCTTACTTTCTTAATAAAGTCATTTTGTGAATTATAGGCGTAAAAGAGAAAAAACATGTCGTCCGTTTAAAGGGCATATAAATGATAGGTAATTAAAAAAAAGATGAATAATAAAAGTATTTTAAGAGAAAATCGCTGAAGCAAATAGAAACGAATGAAATAAGTGTATAACCAGTTTTTTGGCATAATTGAAAGTTGTAATGAATATAATACATTGTAGTGCCTCCGGTTTGTAAATTTTTATATTATATTATAATATTTCTCTCTCTCTCTCTCTATATATATATATATATATTAAAAATAGACATTTGTTTTTGTTTGAATAACAAAATAGAGTTCTTTAGACATTTCAAAATGCAAAGAAGAAAGTACTTTTAAAAATCAGATACAAAAAATGGACGTAGAAATACACCAAGCATACAAGCTCATTCAAAATGTTGTATCAAATAAAATATTTATAATTTTATTTCTCCTGACTAAATTCATTATTAAAAGATTAAAATTGCTCAATCGTTTTTGAAATTAATAATGAAAATTATTTAATTGATCTTCGGAACATTCCTAACTTACTTAATGTACAATCTAATGAATCTCAATACCTGTATCAAAACCACCAGTTTTATATATTCAAATAGAACTGAAAGAGATGTAGTTACTGTTACCGAAAAATGCATGCAAGCATCTTTCAAATTTCTCTATAAATGTTACACGATGAATTTAAACTGCAAAGACGAAAACTTTGACTGCAAAGAAACTCAATTGAAATGTATAAACAGCAGCTAGTGCTTATTTTCATGTCTTTAACATTTCTCAAGCTGGACCACCATCATTTATTTTATCATTCGGACTTTCATTATCTGTTTCTCACAACCATAACACATTGTAATTATAAAAAAGAGAGGAAGATCAGAGTGGTAATTAAATTAAGTTGCCTTTTAAATAAGATTCGCCTATATAAAAACTGGAAAATATTTTGTGCTAATCGAATGAAAAATAAGCGCAAAATGTTGACAAAATACGAAGTAAAGAGATCCTGAAGTTATAGTATTATTTTTAACCTGATAAAAATAAATTTATTCTCATTTAGGGAGCAGTAATCCTTTAAAAGTTATTGTCGAGAAACAATTGAGATCTTATAAATAAGACTTTATTGTTTTGGATAACGATTATTATTTTTTCCTATTGAAAATTTTAAAGGAAGAGCTACAATTCAAAAAAATATTACATTTACGAATTTAGCCAGTAATATATTGCGTAGGGAAGTCCCGAATTGTGATTACGCTGACTAATAATGTTTCGCTTAACGAGTGTAAATACATATCATTAACAAAATCTTCAAATCGATTTACTATTAAATCAAGATTTATCTTTGAATTTTGCGCCCCTGTATTGCATAATAGAATAAGAATGTTTAAAAATGCTTTTTTGAATTTGTTTGCAATTTGATAAATTTATCGAAGTTAGTATCATGATAATAGGTATTTTAAGAACTGGTAGCACCACCTTTTCCCCATCCACATTATTTCCCTCCGTAAATCATAACCTGAATATTTTATTGTCTCTAATTAATAGGATGAGAGGATTTGGCTTGTCTTTGTAATATTTTGGCAAACATTTAGAAAATAAGGCATAATACACAGTATAAATATAAAATATAAAGTGTTATTATTTCTTTTCGAAACCAGAGTAAGAGTAAATGTATACTAAATCCTTGATAAATTCCTACAGAATTAAAGAATATCTGACTGGTTCTTCACGCGACGAGTAAAAATAATGTTCTAATAAATTCTATTTTACTCCAAAAATTTGTTTGTTAACGAAATAAACTGGATAAAAGCAATATGATATAAAAATAAATTGACACTTAATAATTATTAAACCTTTACTTATTTGATAAAGAATTTCAAAACGATCTTGGTGTTATTATATTAGAATATAAAATGGTTTATTAAATCGCTAATGCAACTTAATTTATTTCATTTTTTATGAAACTCTTTTAAAATTACTCCAAACTATATAATAATGAGAAAAAATGTCTAACCTGTATTAGAGAATTTTCTATTAACTACTCTGAATGATAAAAATAACATAACAAATTATGAAATCAATATTACTGTCTAACAGAGCTACTTTCCAAATTAGAACTAGCATGCTTGGCCTTTGGATGTATTCTCGGATTTGGTTTATTCAATAAATTAGACTTAATTGGTGGTCCCGGAATCATTCATCTAATTTGAAAAATGAATTATTCAATCAAAATTGCTGGAATTATTATTAAAATTTAAATTGGTTGCCTAAACTTATAGAATATTATCCGTTTAAAAGGGATATTTAATAAAGAAAGTTAAATAAAATTAAGTAAAATTTATTGTCTCAAATTGACCAAATTTATCACAGTTATTAAAACACCGTTTCCTAGTAACTTTTCAAAATTTACAATAATTAACACATTTAATTTACAATAATATTATTGAATGTTATCCATATAAATTAATAATAAATGCACTAAATAATTTAAAGATATTTTTTATTTAGGATAAATATAATAATTAAGTTTTAAAATATTTTCTAAAAAAAGTCAATTCGCTTAAAAAATTAAAAAATTTTATACAATAAATAAGACTTTCGAATGTACCGTTAGTATAATTCGTGTCAATATAAATTGCCCAAATATTTTTGTTCCAATGACTTTTAATAATCTTGACTTGAAAATATTCAAATAATTTTAATTTCTTCAATCATCATATCCATAGTTGCCGCTATAAAGAACTATGTTGGTAATAAATAACGCGAATAAGAATAAATTGGCAATTGCTGCCAGTTTACCTACTTCGGTCTTCTTGGTTAATGGCGAAATCCTATTTAGTAGCTGTCGTCATAGCTCTAATTTCAAATAGATGCAATCGCAATTCAATACATGTAACAACCAAAACACAACCGTCACAAGTGACGTTAGTACTGCGAACCTGAGTGGAAGTTCAGAAAAAGTGAGAAGCACCTGGGTCTGCTAAGTTTTGAAAATTTTCTGAGTCAAAGGTGTCGATAAAATACCAATTGATCATAGCCAATGTAGGTCCCTTTCATCCTTTACAGGCCACCTCTCTCCTCTTAATTTTTATCTACAATAATAGATGTTGCATACATTCAGGCAACTAGAATATCTTAATTTTTATTTAAAATGTATAAATATATACGTAAAAGTGTTGAAATAGTCGATGAAATTAAATATTACCAATTATAATCTTTCTCTCAAGGTGCTTTGTTTAACTCCAGACAATATAAACTTTTTTTGATTAATATAATTGATTATCAATTTTCAGCGACATCGCAGTCAAATAATGAAAAGACAATTCATGAAAAGAAAAAATGTATTTGATATCACATAAAATACTTGTTTATATTCCAATACCTTACCCTTGATATTTCGACCGACTCATCCGGATTGAAAATTAATCTAGAATTTATGTAAAAATTAAATTTTGTCCCTAAAACTATTTAATCAAGAAAATCAAATTAAAAATTCATAAAACTTTCAAAAAACGAAAATTCCATGAGTTATTTTGATTTTTGAAAGGTGAGGTTTAATAAACTAATAAAAATGATTTTTTAGAATCTTTAGAATTCTCTGACAAAATTTTTCTCTCTTCATATACATGTTAAAACTTGGAATTAAATTAGGTTTTCTCAAAAATGCAAATTTGGTTATTTAATTTTATTAGGATAAAAAATCGCTCGATATAGAATGTATGTTATGTCAGAAATAATTGGTGTAATAAAGTATGTTTGGATTCATGCAAAAGTAGTAAAATATAGTTCGTTACATCTTTAATAATTTAAAGGACAAATTAATTATTTTGGAATTTGAATTTTAATTAATATATTTTAAATTACTTATAGCCAAGATAAAAATAAAAATATTTCTTAGTTCGTCAGAAAAAATCAAAGATTTCATCTGTTAATATGTTGGGTTTTTACTAATTCACGTCGGTAACCTTTGACTACTCGTGTCCCTTTAATCAAAACAATAAACTACCCAACGTATATTTGAATCACAAAAATATATATTTCTCTCAACTATAAATAATCAATAACCAAAGTTCAAGTTTGACTGATTCCCCGCTCGGTGTTGATGCTTTGACAAAAGATAATATTCACCTTTTTATTTCTTAGCTTCTTTTGACCAACGTTTTCCTTTTCTATTTGATTTTATTCCTTTCCACTTTTTCGTATCTCCTATTCTATATTTTCTTTTTCCCTAATCTCCTTAATTCGCCTTTATTGTTTCCTATTCTCAGTTTCTTCTAACCCTAGCTGAGGAAAAACGCCCCTTATTTTGAATTTCGACTTTGCTTTTATACTGGAATAATCACTTTGATTAATCGGTTTTTGACCTGGTTGATCCTATCTGACAATGGTTTGAGAACAGGGTCCTTGAACGTTATTTGCACCATATCATGATTAATNTATATATACTCTGAGTTTATCCGACAAGATATTTTCTCCCTCTATGGGTACTGTTCACAATTGGTACTGCTCGTAAGGGTACTGGTCGTAAAGGTACTGTTGTGTTTTATTTAGGCAAATTTTTGGTTATTATTTGGCATTAAATTCATTGATAATTTTTTAGAGTTAGCGGGATTTTACTAACATTTTTTGTGAATTTCATGTTAATTGAAAGAATATTTAAGGTTTTAGTGTTAATTCTAAGACAAATTTAGTTAATTTCTTGATAATTTGCTATATTTTATTGACTTGTTTTTAAATTTTAAATAAAAATTAATTTTGATGATGATGATGACTTTGTAATGATAATTTGACTAAATAATTTTTCATATATTTTTCTAAGAATATTTACACATTGATGAACTTTAAAATATTGAAAATCTAAAGTTGAAACCATCTAATTTTTTCACGATGATGATATATTTGAAATCTACTTGAAAATTAATGTAAAATATACTTAAATTTATGATTTAGTTTGAAAGATATATCATGTTATAATGGCTATATTTAGTTGAATCGATGAAGAATTATGATCAATCAATGAGATATTATCATCTCTAGTTAGGTATTTGATGGTAAATGTGGTGAAATATTTGTAGAAAATATTGATTTTAGTAAATTTTGATTTTTTAATGGGTTCTTACTACATGAATTTAGATACTAATTAATGAGGATGTCTGTAACAATTAAATAAAATTCATATTTTGAAGAATTTTCTATGGATTTTAAGAGAATTGATATATTAAAGGTCTGATATTAAAGTCGGTTGGTTAAGATGGTAATAGATGATTTTTAAGGGGGTGTTTAAAATGATAGAAATATTTGGTGAGGGATCAGTTAAGGTGGAAATGTTTGAAATCTCTATTTAAATCGACAATGTTCTTATTGGTAAAATTTTAAAGGGAAATAGTCAGTATTTAGCTATGAATTAATAATAGTTCCTGTGAAATTATATCGTTTATTAGGTTGTGATGAATGTTATTGCACAATAATATTATGTTTTAGAACCAGTTTTTTATTAATTATCCACTGTTTTATTAATGGTTAATGATCAATTTACTTGGTTTTCACAATGAAATATTTGAAATCTTTAGAATTAATTGATATCAAAGGTTATTGCTTTAAATTATTTTATTTAAGAAGTTATTTTATTCATTGTGGGGACATCAGTGACAAATCTTGAGAAATATTGACTTAAAAGTTGGAAATCGACAACAGCTAAAGAAAATTGATCTTTATTGAAGGAATTTTATGATTTTAATTAGATTTCTAGAAATTAAATCGGTTGAATATTAAAGGTAAAATCTATTGAAGGAATATTATTATCGGATGGATAAATCTTTCAATGATATTTTGCTAAATTACCTTTGCTAAATATTATTTTAAATGACTAAAAATGACAAAGTTAACCAATATTCATAAATTTATCGTACAAAATATCCCTGTTTTGGTTACTCAAACATCTTAAATTTCTCACAAAGATATATTACACCCAATGATCATCTAATTAAATTAGAAAAGAATTATAACCCTATATTTCTAACTAATAAGCACCTTATTTGGTTATATGATAACCGTATTTCTACTCCTTTAATTATTTTTGCCTCAAACAAATTTACTCCAAATGGTAAAAGAAATTTAAAATTATCAATGAATAATGACCATGTTTTTCTCATATTATTAACTATTGTAACGAACATTAGATGAATACCTTTTGCTTTAAATGACTACAAAGTTAACCAATAAATTAGTTGCTCGACATAAGTGTAAAGTTACATTTAAAATATTCACGATCATCTCACTTAAATTACCTAAGAATTTCTAAATGATTAATATTGCGACATGTTGAATGTGACCAGTACCCTTGCTAGCAATACCCATAGGGGGACAGAATATCTTGTCGGATAAACTCTGAGTATATGGTCTTTATTGATATATCAAAATACCTGTTATTTATAAATTAACTAAAAAATACTATATTATTTTACTGAATGATACCGTAAATGTTTTTAATATATCCTATTTCCAAATAAATCGACAGCTCAGACCAACAACATGTATGAATGACCACCCATTGTTAATTTATTTCCAGTGTCACATCTTTCAAGAATACCGTGAGTGTTTTAACAAAGCTGAGCTAAAAGAAACTTTCCAGATAACAACTCTCCTGAATGTTTTGAACAAAAATGAGCGAAATTGAGAACAAACGATTAGATGGCGATTAACTTCTTGGCCACAACATGAAAATTAATATTTTAATTATTGAATTCGTTGTTTAGTGCCTGGAAATACTAACAGAATATTTTTTAATTCAAAAAATCTTCATTATAAATTTTTGAATTTAAAAAATTAAATGAAAGATATATTAAATTTAGAATACATAAAATTATAATATTATATAAAATTATACTATATAATAATGTTTAAATATGCTTAAATAACTAAAGTGTTTAAATATGTTTAAATACTAAATTTAAATTATTTAAATAAACTTTTCATATAACTTTATTTCTTTCGTTTTAGTATCCATAAAGTAAGTAAATAAAGAATTTACTACAATATTTTAATTATTTTACTTAGTAATGAAGAAAATGAATTATGAAGAAGATGAACTAAATGGTGAAATACTAAAGGACTTATGTTCTGGATTTAGAGATTTCTTATTAAAACATGAATTATTGGATTATGAGGAAGACAAAATGGTGAAACACTAAAAAACTTATGTTCTGGATTTAGAGATTTCTTATTAAAACATGAATTATTGGATTATGAGGAAGACAAAATGGTGAAACACTAAAGGAGTTTTAGTTTTTAGATTTCTTATTAAAACATGAATTATCTGATTGTGGGTGTCCTTCAACATGAATTATCAGACTTAAATTATGTAAACTTTCAACGAATGTCAAGAAAAATGGGGAAAATTGATGTTTTAGCAATTAAGTAAAGTACTACCTGAAGAATATTATTATTAATGTAAGATATGAATTAATCTTTTAAAATATATATATTATATATAGGTATCTGTGTTTTATGGTGGCAAATTATATTGAAAAAGTATACCACAAATAACAGTTGCCTAATTTATCAAGCCTGTGACGATAAAATGCTTTATAATGTAAGTTAATTGCTTTTAAATCAATATAAATTTTAGCAATGATAGTTGAAACCGCATCAGAAAACACGTCCAATTTGCAAGATGTATTCCAAATGGCCTGATGGAAATGATAATTTTGAGATAGATTACCAGCAGAAACCTTTTGTAAATTAAATATAATAGGGTTGGGTGGGTCCTCTTAATCCCTTAATTAATATATATTTACAAGCTGATCGTCGTGGTGGGCGGTTGTAATCCAACTAGTGGGAGGCCTCTGTAAATATATATTTGTGTTAGTGAAAACATTAATTAATTTGGTTATAGTGCCAATGACGCATGTATTTTGAAATTATACGTTTCGAATGTGCTGGTAGTTGACTACCCATGCTAGGCGTAATGTTCCGTACGGAAAGCTATAATGCCCAGGTGCTTCTGACCCCACTTGGGGGAGGCACAGACGACCCTTGTGGACGCGAACAAATATCCACCGTGTCTTTCAGGCACAGATATTTGGTCACTGCTCATTAGGCCTGGCAATACTAAATGCATAAACTTTATCTTGTCCTCTCTTGCCTTGATTTTTATCGTTTAAATAGTATGTGTGATAGGTTTTATTTACTAACTTTAATTAATATACCCTTGCGACATGTTGAATGTGAGTAGTACCCTTGCTAGCAATACCCATAGGGGATAGAATATTTTGTCGGATAGATATACACCCATGTTAAACAAGGTATGTGTATATAGAATGTATGTGTAAAATTATTGACAACTTCCTGTAAAGGCAAA
Source organism: Schmidtea polychroa (assembly GCA_959609185.1). Lineage (NCBI taxonomy): Eukaryota > Metazoa > Platyhelminthes > Tricladida > Dugesiidae > Schmidtea > Schmidtea polychroa. The sequence continues at coordinate 32,234 of CAUHTR010007654.1, read as the reverse complement.
CACAGAATATTGCAAACATATAATAATTCTCTACCCCATAACTTAGTGTGTAAAATTTATTTTAGGTTTTTGACTAATAATAATAATAATAATAATAATAATAATAATAATAATAATAATAATAATAATAAGAATAATAAAGTTTAATGGGTTGTATATGTATTTGTGTAAATATTTTATGTTTTTCACTAATATTTGCAATAATAATAATAAAGTTTAATGGTTGTGTGTGTGTGTAAAAATATTTTATGTTTTTGACTAATTATAATAATAATAATAATAATAATAATAATAATAATAATAATAATAATAATAATAATAATAATAATAATAATAATAATAATAATAATAAAGTTTAATGGATTGTATATGTGTGTAAATAATATTTTAGGTTTTTCACTAATAATTGCAATAATAATTGTTAATGGGTTGTGTGTGTGTGTGTAAATATTTTATGTTTTTGACTAATATTTGCAATAATAATAATAACAATAATAATAATAATAATAATAAAAATAATAATAAAGTTTAATGGGTCGTGTAGAAAATATTTTAGGTTTTCACTAATATTGATAATAATGCTGGTTAATGGGTTGTGTGTGTGTAAATAATATTTTAGGTTTTTTGATAATAATAATAATAATAATAATAATAATAATATTAATAATAATAATAATAATAAAGTTTAATGGGTCGTGTAGAAAATATTTTAGGTTTTCACTAATATTGATAATAATGCTGGTTAATGGGTTGTGTGTGTGTAAATAATATTTTAGGTTTTTTGATAATAATAATAACCGCGCGTGTTACTTTGAAATAATAAGGTATGTGTATATAGAATGTGTGTGGGGACAGAATATCTTGTCAGATAAATTCTGACTATATATAATAATAATCATAATAATCATAATAATAATACCATCTTTCGCGCAGGTGTTAATATCTTTACCAATAATAATAATAATAATAATAATAATAATAATAATAATAATAATAATAATAATAATAATAACATCTTTACCAATTATAATAATAATATATCATTAGATAGATCTTACACTAGACTTTAAGATGAGCTATCGATGGGAATACTAACTTGTAGCATGTGTGGACAATAATAATATTTTTTATACATTGTGTGTAATAATATGTTAAAGTTTTAGCAGTACCTTTGTGAGTAGTACATTTGTAACTTGTTGAGCGTGAGTAGTACCCTTGTGAGCATACCCATAGGGGGACAGAATATTTTGTCGGATAGACTATATAATAATAATAATAATAATAATAATAATAATAATAATAATAATAATAATAATAATAATAATAATAATAATAATAATAATAATAAAGTTAATGGGTTGTATATGTGTAGAAAATATTTTAGGTTTTTCACTAATATTGATAATAATAATTGTTAATGGGTTGTATGTGTGTAAAAATATTTTAGGTTTTCACTAATATTGATAATAATAATTGTTAATGGGTTGTGTGTGTGTGTGTGTGTAAAAATATTTTAGATTTTTCAATAATAATAATAATAATAATAATAATAATAATAATAATAATAACTCCCGCGCGTGTTACTTTGAAAGAAAATATTGAAATTTCAAAAAATAATAATATTTATGCAAAGCATGTGCAATAATTATGTCTTTGTTAATTAAGTAAACTTTAGTGTCAAAATAAGTTTTAAAATATTTTTAAATTTTAAAATACCGCAACGTAATATAAATTTGTTCTACCAATTCATTGATTTAAGTTGGTCAGAATTTAATAATAATGATAATTTTAATAATAAATAATAATAATACTTTGAAATTGTATTTGAAAATAATGTGAGTATTACCCATATGGGGACAGAATATCTTGTCGGATAGATTAGGAGTAAATATGATAATAATATTCCCCGCGCACGTAATAATAAATATTAATAATAATAGTAATAATAATAATAATACTTTGAACTTGTATTTGAAAATGTTATGAACTGTGGAGATGATGAATGTGTTAATAAATTTTAGTTTGAGTGTATATTTAACGAATAATATTTAGAATTTCTTTGTTAAAGTTTTGTCTTGAATATTTTGATCAGTACCTTTGTGAACAGTACCCATGTGACTTGTTGAGTGTGAGTAGTACCTTTGTGAGTAGTACCCATAGGGGGACAGAATATCTTGTCGGATAGACTAGGAGTATATAGATTAATACTAATAATAATAATAATAATAATAATAATAATAATAATAATAATAATAATAATAATAATAATAATAATAATAATAATAATAATAATAATAATAATAATAATAATAATAAATGACCTTGAAAAAGTAAATGACCTCTAAAAAATAAATGACCTTGAAAATAATAAATGACCTTGAAAAGTTAAATGACCTTGAAAAAATAAATGACCTTGAAAATTAAATGACCTTGAAAAAATAAATGACCTTGAAAATTAAATGACCTTGAAAAAATAAATGACCTTGAAAAAATAAATGACCTTGAAAAAAAAAATAAATGACCTTGACCTTGACCTTGAAAATAATATTTTGAAAAATAAATGACCTTGAAAAATGGTCTCGGGAAAACTTTAATAACTTTACCGATGTTAATGATGATGATACCTTCTATGGCTCAATTGAAAGGTCTTAGACTACGCTTCAAAATAAGCTATCGATTAATAAATTCGGATAATGGGAACATTACTTTTGGGAAGAAAAAAAGTAGGTCACCGCTGGACCAATTAATAATATTTTGAATAATAATAATAATTTAACGTTGAAAAGATGGTGGTCATCAATTGTTAATAACATTAAAACTATTAAAGATATATACGATACCTATAGCTCATTCGAAAGGTCTTGGACAGAGCTTTAAGATGAGGTATCGTCCAATAAAATCCGTTGGTGGGAACATTAATTTTTGGGATGAAAAAAAGTGTGAGCCCGCTGGACCAATTAATTAAAACAAAAAATTAAATTAATTGACCTTGACCTTTTATTAAAAAAAAAAAATTTTCCTGGGGGGGGGGAGGGGGGTATATGTGTCGTGGCGGTGACATGTTCTGGCGGTGACACATCATACTACTATTTTTGTTCAACGAAACCATCTATTTTGGTTTCTAGAATCAACAATAACTAAATGTAAAATGAAGTGAAAATTATTAGTTATTATTTTACATTCCTTTATAATTTTCAAGTTTCCCTAAGGTAATAATTCGCCGTGTCATAACTTAACTCCAACATTTTAATATATCTCACCTAAAAAAACTTTTTTACAAATCTTCAAAATGAATATTATAAAATCGGTTTACTGCCAATTATGTCATTCAATTATTTCATCAAAAGAAAATAGTGACCGGGTAATGATTATCATTTTCTAGAAAAATACGTCTAGGAAAACAATGACATTTCGATTCAACAATCTCTGTATATAATTAAGCGGAACTTTAAATGACAAGCAACATTTAGGTTGACATTATATGTGAATTCGGTGGTTTTGAAGTTGGAATTTTTTTGTGGTTAGAAATTTAGTATAGAAAGTATATATATATAAATCAACCAGCAAGTAAACAAATTTGCCAGTTGGTCGAAGAAAAAAGAATGATATTACAGTGAAAGGAGTAAAAGCGAATTTAGCTTTAGTACAAAGTTTGTAATTCGACGTATGACATGATAAAAGTCCTATTGGAATACAGAAATATTTATTCGGATTTAATGAATGTTGAATTAACTATGAATGATAGTATTTGGAATATTTGTGAAGAATTTGTTGAAGTTTTTGCACCTGTTAAAAAATTAACACATAAACTACAAGAAGAACAGATGAATTTAGGTGATTTTTATGGAATCTGACTGAGTTTTAAATTAGAGCTGACAAAAAATGACCAAACAAAACCATTATTCAAAGAATTATATTCGAATATTATTAAAAGAGAAAAAATATTTATTAATAATCCATTTTTGATTGCAGCAGTATATTTAGATAGCAGATTTAGATTAATGCTAAGTCCTGAAGACATTTCAAATGGTAAGAGGCAAATTTTAAAAACAATAAAAAATTTCAAAAATTTACAAATGGAGAGAGAAGATGATTTTATAAGAACAGAAAATTTTAGTTCTTCAGAAGAAGAAGAGGATATTCTTGAACAAGTTTTAAAGAAGAAAGAAAAGTTTTTTCAAATTAATTCGGAAAATATAAATTCCACATCTTCCATTGATAGTTTGAAATGAGATGGAAATATGCGAAAATTATCCAAGGCTGGCAAAAGAAAAAAGTATTTTAGAATTTTGGGAGCAACATAAAATACAAACACCTTTATTATAACAGGTGGCCCAAATAATATTTACAGTTTAGCAAGTTAGCGTAGAGAGGGCCTTTTCAGCTTTAAAATGCATACTATCACCACAACGAGCAAATCTAACAGAAGAGAACTTAAAAAATATTTTAACTGTTAAATTAAATGAAAAATCTTTGAAAAATAAATAAAAGATTGTTTTTTTTCTAAATTTTGAACCCGAACTTGAACCCTGGACCGAACCTGAACCCGAACTTTTTATTTTGATACACCCGAACCTGAACCCAATATTTCCGGGTTTCAGTCCCTGGTAAAAACCAAGTCATTTTGAATCTAGCGTACTATAAAAGTACATCTCCCGTTGAAAGATTTATCCCTGCACAAGATCGAGGTTGAAATTGAAAAGTTTGCGGAGTAAAAATAATTATTTAAAGTGGTGTAAACTGAAATTGTTTCATTGAAGTGTGTAATAAATAAAGGTGTAATTATGATAATTTCGAATAAATATTACTGTGTTGGGTTTTTCGATTTGCTTAAAAAAAGGACAGCGATGAGTCAGACAGTGATACCTACTTGCGCAAAATACCCAACATGTTATAAAAGTAATCAGTTCTCGTTTGCGCAGAATTGAGACATTTTGAAAAATTATTAATCAAACAACTTTTCTCTATTTTTAATTCTTTTTGAATTATAAATGACTTCTTCATACTTGATCTGTTTTCATTTACAATTTTATTCAACTCCGTGTCATTTAGACTAATATATCAATTTATTTTTCTATTAAATATTGGTTGATGATATTAAAAATCAAAGATATTTTACTTTTATCGAAATTCATTTTTGAAATTTAACACTTAGTTAATGATCTGTAATTCAAGATACCACACATAGGATTTATTTTATCACTTCATACAATGGTAAAATGACAAATATCATACGTTTGCGTTTACATGACATTTTTATAGGCTCCAGCGTAACAGTTTTCGTTTTAAATATTGCAAATACTTTTGTTTAAAATTTATAATTTTTTTTTAAGTTTTTGAGAAAATTTGAATTATATATTTGTTAAAACATCAAAGTCTGAATAGGGTTTGCAAATTACCCGAAATCTTAATACCCGGTTAATCGAGTATTATTTTGTTTAAATACCCGGGTACTCGGGTACTCGAAAAAAAATTATTTTATGAATAAAAACAAAGTAAAGAACTAATTTTTAATTAATATAAACAAAAACAAAACAAATCCATTTATTCAACAAAAAACAAAGAAAAAATTAATAGTGAAATTTCACAATACATAAGTATGAATACAAAAATAACTACAAAAATAACTAATTATTTTTATTAAAATAATATTTTAAAAATACCAATGCGTTAACAGTATCTGTGCCTAATCTATTGCGTACTTTATTAATAGTATTACTAGCAACTGAAAATACCCTCTCAGATGATGTTGATGTTGGGCTTATTGACAATAGAGCTTCATATAAATTATTCATATTGCTACTTCTTTTGCCATCGTTTCCCTCAATAAATTTGAATTCTTTGTCAATATTAAAACTAGATTTATGATGTTTTAATTTTGTTATAGATTCGATACTTTTTTGTAAATTGTAGTGTTCAGCTTCTATACGTTTGACTCTTCATCAATTTCACTTTGATTACTTCCCTCTTCTAAAAACAGCCTGTGAAACATTTGTTTTGCAAAATTCTTTGTAATAAATTTTGAAGAATAGTTTAAAAAATCATTTTCATTTTGTTTTGGAAAAGTACCATGGTGTAAGAATAATAGTAATGATATTAATTCTTTATTTCTACGTTTTTCAATTTCAATCTTCAATATTTCAAATAAATTCAGCGAAAATTCTGTATTAATTTTCTTCAATCTTTGGAAAACGTATAACATTGTACCTTCTGCTGTCAATAAATTAGCACTGTCTTTACTCAGTTGTTCTACAGCTAACATGGTTGGCTCAAGTGTAGTTGACACATTTTTTAAAACACTAACATAATCTTCATTAAAACATTGGAAACCAAGTTCATCTAATGCATTATTTATGCAATTAATTAGTTTTAGGAATCTATTTATAGATTGAGCCAATGAGTTCCAACGTTTTGGTACATCTAATATCAATTTTAGTTTATGTACTTCTTATTGTCGTACATGTTTTAATAAAATTTCTGTTCGTATTGATGAATTTCTGAGAAATTTAATCATTTTTCTCATTTCGTATAATGCTGGTTTAATATCTGAAATTAAGACATGATTTTGTGAATCTTCTACAATTACTAAATTTTCGTCATCTTCTTGGTCATCTCCTTCGTCTCCACAGAAAAGCTCATCCTCATCATCTTTTTCAACATTTGCAATATCATCTGAATTAATCTTTTTATATATAACTTTAAGTACAGCCAAATGTACAGCATGGTTATAACATAGCTGTTTCTCAGCGGTAATAAGTGAACAGTATTTTACCATCACGCTGGCACCGTCATTTGTTGAAGCAACAATATCTTTCCTTAGACTTACACCAAATTCTCTCAAAATATTTTCCACCAATTCTTTGGTTTTTTCAGCTGTACACTTTTCTGTGATTGTTACTAAGCCAAGAGCAAACTGTTGCAAATTCAATGACCGTAAATTAACATTCAAATATCTCCGCATTGAAACGTCTGTCCACTCATCAACGGAAATACTAAATTTATTCTTCAAACTTAATAATTTCTGTAATTCGTTTTTTGTTTCAACTTTTTTTTCCTCAAAAAAATCTAATATATTCTTGCGAACTGTATTGCAGCTTCTCGGCATATTATAATGGTGGCTCGCAACATATTCTCTAATTGCATCAGAATGAACAATGGCATTGAATGAAAATCCATCCTTGGCTGCGCATTTTGATAAAATTTCATTCAAACTTTCCTTTTTTATGAAATTCGTAATTAATGAATTAGATGACTTATTTTGTTTAGATGTTGAAGCCTCAGAATTTAATTCATCAAAGTTGCTTGCATTAATAAAAATTCTGTGAAGTTTTAGATGGTTAATTAAACCAGTAGTATTTCCCCCTTACAACTTAGTCGTGCTCCGCAATCATAGCATTTAGCTTCGCCTTTATCTATTTTTTGAAAATGATTCCATGCTTCAGACTTTCGTTTGCTCATTTTAGCAACGGGTAAATAAAACTAAAAAAAATATATAACTTTCTGTAAAAAATAATTTATTTATTATTTATAGAAAAGAGCATACATAAAGTAAAATAAATATAGTTTTAAATGAATTAAGATTTGACTAGTGAATTAAACCGATTTACATTTGAAAACTGAAATCAATATAAATAAAAATCAGCTGATTTTAACTCAGTATTGCTATTGCAATACTACCCAATATTGTCAACATTTCTTAAAATCCCTATAAGCAATAATACTCATTTTAGTTAAACTTTAAGTTTCGGAATTTTCATATAATGATTTAGATATTTTTTTAAATAATTTAACCGAATTTTGAATCCCGGGTACTCGATTCGAATTACCCGGGTATTAAATTACCCGTGCAACTACCGAAAATGGCGGGTATTCGAGTACTCGGGTACTTGATTGCAAACCCTAAGTCTGAAAATTTTGGTAACAGTAAGTACTTTAGGTCATTAAATTCATTTTATTTTTAATTTTTTTTGGTCAGTTAGGAGTTAAAGACCTTGATAAAATATTATATGTAGCAAGAGTTATTAAGATAAAATTAAATAGAAATTTAAATTATAAAATTATAAAAATATTTAATAAGAGAAAAGTTGTGGAATGGAAATATCTAGAAATGACATTTATTATAAGCTACAGTGTAACTGTTTTCGTTTTAATTATTGCAAATATTTTTGTTTAAAATTTATAATTTTATTAAGTTTTTGAGAAAATTTGAATTATATATTTGTTAAAACATCAAAGTCTGAACATTTTGGTAATAGTAAGTATCTTAGGTCATTAAATTCATTTTATTTTTAATTTTTTTGGTCAGCTAGGAGTTAAAAACCTTGATAAAATATTATATGTAGCAAGAGTTATTAAGATAAAATTAAATAGAAATTTAAATTATAAAATTATAAAAATATTTAATAAGAGAAAAGTTGTGGAATGGAAATATCTAGAAATGACATTATTTATAAGCTTGAGTGTAACTGTTTTCGTTTTAATTATTGCAAATACTTTTGTTTAAAATTTTATTTAGTTTTTATGAGAATTTGAATTATATAAATGGTGTAAGATAGAACATATTGTATAGTTCAGTTGTGGCGGTATTAATATTAATATATTAGAATTATTTCAAACTAAAATGAAAAATAAAATTGCCAATAAAGATTGTAAATGGATATTTCCTTGATTTAAAATGCCAAAATCGAGATACAAAGATGAAAAACTTATAATTTAATGCAATTTTATATTCAATTAGGTTTTATTGCATTTTTTAATGTGTAAAATAGAATTTATTTATTTGCGTATTTTATCAGATCATTTTACTTAAGTATTTTTAATTAATAAATAGGCAATTTAATATTTTTTTAACAAAAGGTTTTACAAATTATTTATGAAACTATATGAAAACTTGAATTAAGTAAATTATCATAAATAAATAATAAAAGCTTTTGAAAATTAATTTTAAATAATTTTAAATTTAAATAAAATAAGCTTCAAAATTCATTATTTAAAATGTTTCCAAATTAATTTATTTGAATGCAATGATTAATTTGGTTATTAGCTTTGCAAGCGTTTTTTATTATTGGAATTTTGCGGTTAGAGAATATTTATTTCTTTGATCAAGTAAGAATCATAGTTAAAGCGTTATTCAGTATAACAATAAAATTTTATTAACATTTTTAATTATAAAAAATGTTATCCGGTGGAACCGAGTGTAAAAGGCTTCGCAATCCAACATCATATGATTTGAAAATAAAATTCTGGTCTAAATTTTTAATGAAATATGCATAATCATCTTTATTAAATGCTCTCATATATATTCATGATGAGTCCGGAAATTTCATCACAAATGAATTGGTCAGAATTCCTGATTAAAATTATTAAATTGTGTATAATTATTTACAAACCTTATATGAAATACGTTGTTTCATACTACAAGAAGGATAACTTTATCATTCCCAAGAACAGATGTTTTGTAATTATCTAAATTGAATAAAAAATGAAACTTGAATAATAAACCTCTTTCTGGAAAATTTAATTTATTTCATCCTAGGTGTAACACAAATTGATCTATAGTTGTAATGAAATATTTAAATAAAATCAAAACAATAAAAAGTGAAACGAAAATGATTTTATTAATATTTTTTTGAGAAATTTTCCCAAAATTTATTTTCATTAATTATTTTTTAAGCAAAAAGCAGGAGGCATCAAGTAATGTCAGCACTAAAAAAAACGATAAATCAAACGTAATAATATTTTTATTTAATAAATAACTTGATATTTTATTTAAAAAAGCTTATCAATGATAATGAAAACATTAATAATTCTAAAGATGACTTAATGTTATTACCAAAGTCTATTCTGGTAATGAAGGTGAGTTTGAGGATTGTTTGATGGTTTTGTATTTTGGTTAGTTGAATTTATTAAAATATAAATTATTTTAATGACGACATATCAAAAGGATATAATTTTTCCAATTATAAGGTTATGTTTGACGAAAAAATTAATCTTTCAAGTTTTTACATTTTATTAAAAATCTCTGTTCACTTTATTGCATAATAGGTTGATCGCAAAAATGTAACAATTATAATTTCCGAGTCAAGCACATTCTTAATAACTAAAATGATACTTCTTAAGATTCAATTTAATAATTTATAGGCAGTGTTCCCAAATGGAAAAATTAGAAATAATTGTATATCTTAGTGCAGGGGTCGGCAACCTGTTATGGGTAACGTTTGAGTATGTAAGTTAATATTGTAGGTTTGGGTATGCAAGTTTGTATTGTACCTTTGATGTCTGGATGTGTGTAGAGAAATTTTGTAGGACCCGATAGAGTCACCGATAGAAATATGTGCCAGGACAATTGGGTTACGTGTATATTATTTAAAGTATTATGTTCGCAAAAAAATATAGAAAAATGAATCAGCAAAATATAACTAATAAACAATGTTTTTGTAACCTTTATTAACACTAAAGAATAAAAACCTTATTTGCTTGGGGATATCACGTAACACAATACCGGTTACGATAACTCAAGCCTTTTGAAATAAATTGAACATGAAATTTCTCTACTACAGTAATGTTTACTATTCTCCAATAATAATTCGAGCCTTTTGAAATAAATCGAACACGAAATTTCTTTACTACAGCAACTTTTATTATTCTTCGGTATCTTTGATAATGGTTGTAAACTGTGATGTTGAAGCTCGAGTTCGATTCGAGATTGGTTTATGGAGAATTGTCTTGAATAGAACGGAATTGAAACCTTTTATTTACGTCCGGCAGTAGTTGAATAGAGTAGATAATGCAGATTATCAGTTGAATAGAGTTGAATAGAGTAGATCACGTAAATGATCAGTTTAAAAATTTTCTTTTTTCGATTTTCTTTTCTATTATTTTTTAATTGTGTCAATTTTCTATAGCGATAATTCACTATAGTGAATTATCGCTATATAGTCTTTATTTTTTTACCAACGCACGCGACAAGTGACAACAAATAATGAACATTTATTACAATCTCTAACTATAAATTAAAAATAAATAACACAACGCTACACTACAGTGATGTTATTATGTCAAGTGATGGTCAATTTGCATTGTCTGGATCATGGGACTGAACGTTAATGTTATGGGATTTATCTGAAGGAAGACATTTGTACACTTTCGAAAGAGGTGATATTATCAATGAACTAATCTTCTCACCAAACAGATATTGGCTATGTGCTGCAACTGGATCGTCTATCAAGATTTGGGATTTCGTAAATAATGTTTCGGTTGGAGATTTGAAAGCTTTTCAGGATGAAATATATTTTGTTTTAATTTTCTTTAAAATGTCGTTAATTTGTACTGTTTCCAACGAAATTCCTGAAGTTCCAGTTCTTAATAGATCATCAGTACATGTTTATGGAAAAGGTTAATTGAATAATACTTAACGGAAAGTTATCTAGATCCTGGTTTTGGAATACAGTTTTCTATAAATGATTTGATTGAAATTAAAGTGCCAATACATATGGAACTGAAACCACCAAGCTTCACATCCATTCCAGCTGTATTGAAAGCCGAACTTATTGATAATAAATCAAAGGCAACTGCTGTAGTCACTTGCTTATCATGGTCAAAGAACAGAGCATGTTTTGTTGACTTATGAACAAATGATTAACGAAAATAAAAACTGGATTGTTATTCTTTCTTATGACTTAATTCATTCTATTACGAAGGAATTAACAAAGCAAGGCAATTAATCATGATATGGTTCAAACAACGTTCGAGGAACCGGTTGTCAAACCATTGCCAGATAGAAGCAATCCGATCAAAAACCAATTAATCAAAGTGATTATTTTAGTATAAAAGTAAAGTCGAAATTAGAAATAATCGGCATTTTTCCTCAGTTAGAAGTTAGAAGAAAACTAGTGTAGGAAAAGGAAAAAGATGAATTAGGAAGTTAAGAAAAAGAAAATACAGAACCAGGAAATACGTAAAAAGTGGAAAGGAATTAAATTAAATAGTAGAAGGAAAACGTTGGTCAAGAGAAACTAGGGAATAAAAAGGTGAATATTATCTTTTGTCAAAGCATCAACACCGAGCGAATGAATCGGTCAAACTCGTAAAACTTGGTTATTGATTATTTGTGTCGAGAGAAATATATTTTTGTGATTCAAATATACGTTGGGCAGTTTATTGTTTTGATTAAAAGGACACGTGGAGTCAGAGGTTACCGACTTGAATTAGTAAAACCCAACAATTCTAAAATGCACAAATAGAACCTTTTCGGTGTAAACTGAAATTTGTTACTTTTAATCCAGATTTGATTGCAGATAAAAAGGTTGTGGAACTAATTATTGAAACGCTGTTCGAAGTTTTAGTCTATTTACACATTGGGCTGTGAAACGATTCATTTAAAGGACGCGTTTAACAATACTCGACTGTAATAGAAGTATATCTACAAAAGAGATGACATATTGAAGACGAATCCTACTGAAGAGATCTATAGAATTTATGAAGTGATTTTCCTGATGAACTTCTTATAGTTGTCAGTTCTTGTCATAAAAATAAGTATTTAGTCCAAATAGGAAACAATAAATAAAATAAAATCCAAAATTTCATTGTATCAATTAAAAGAGTTTTGTTTCAATACAGAGCTAAAAATCCCAGTTTCTGGAAAATATCAAGAGTAGTGGGATTTTTAATTGGAAATGATCCTGCTTAATATTTTATGTTAATATATCTAAATAAGTGCTAATAAATTATTGAGGAAAAAGAGAAGTTTCTAATATTTCAACGAATTCTTTAATAATTGCTGGAGTGCATTCAACTAAAAGAAGAGTACAGAATGATATAAGATCTTATAAACAAATCACAAACCAATTATCTCGTGGAGATTAAGCTATAATAATCGAGACGTTGTATATCTTTTATAAATATTATTGGAAAATAAATTTACATTATTTATAACACCAAAGCAGATAAATGGTTGTTAGAGCCTATCAGTATTTCTAAATTTATTTATAATAATAATTAAAATTATTATTATTATTATTATTATTATTATTATTATTATTATTATTATTATTATTATTATTATTATTATTATTATTATTATTATTATTATTATTATTATTATTATTATTATTATTATTATTATTATTATTATTAAAAATCGCCATTCGTAAATCTTTGTCATTATATATTTTGATAGCATCACTATCATCATCAGGTTACCTACATACAATATACAATATACAATACAATATTGATAATTTATAAACAAGTTATAAAATCTATAAATTTTTAAATTTAAATAACAATTTTAAATAATTATTTTTAAAAATAATTTTCAAAAATCAATTATCACTTAAAATTCTTTAAAAATTTTATTTTAATTTAATTTTAATTATTATATTCACATGTTAAACTGAGAAGGATTCATTCATAGCATTTCTTGACTTGTTAATTAAACGTAAAGATGAACAATATGAGATAGAAATTTATAGAAAACCAACAGATACCGGCCTCTATACTACACCAGAGTTTTTGTGAATTTAAATATAAAAGAAATATGGTGAAAGGATTGGTTTATCGATCATGGTGCTTTTCTTCCACTTTTAAAAATAAATTAGTTGAATTACTGGTGAAGAATGGCTACTCAAAACGGTTTTTATTGTTAACGTTGAAAGAGACTGTTGATAAATGTATGAATAATGCTAAGGATCGTAATATGAATGAATGTAAATTGACTGATATGTCGAATAATGTAGTGAATATTAGTATTGATACTAACAAACAAGATGAGCCAAAATATACGATGGTATTGCCGTATTCTGAAGGATATAAAGATTTCAAAAGAAATTGAATTATAATTGAATAATAAAATTGTTTCAAAATCCTGCTAAGTACATAGTATGTTTGTTAGTAAATCTCAAACGCCAGTTGGATTGTGTTCGGATTTTGTTTATCAATTCACATGTAATGGGTGTAATGCCACATACATTGGAGAGACTTCCCGTCATCTCTGTACTCGAGTTCAAGAACACTGTCGACCGAAGGAGTGTCCAATATTAGGGATCATAATAAAGTCTGTATGAGAGAATTAGGAATGTCGGATTTTAAAATCTTATCAAAAAATTTTGATAATTGTTTTGAGAGTGTGATATGTGAAGCATTATTGATAAGAAATTTTAATCCTAAAATCAATGTGCAGAATGCAGTGAATAAGTGTGTTGAATGTTTTTAATTAAGTTTTTGTATGTTGATGTATATTGAATAATAGTTATGTTAAATAATTAAAAAATAATTAAAATAAAATTTTTAAAGAATTTTAAATGTCTAAAATAATTGATAGTTGAAAATTCTATTTAAAAATAATTATTTAAAATTGTTATTTAAATTTAAAAATTTATAGATTTTATAACTTGTTTATAAATTATCAATATAGTATAGTTATTCATCCGTCGTGAATGTAGTTAACCTGATGATGATAGTGATGCTGTCGAAATATATGGTGACAAAGATGTACGAATGGCGATTTTTATTAATAAAATCTTTACCGTGTTTATTTAAGTAATTTTTATTATTATTATTTTTCCTTATGTTTTCTTATTAATAATCTTTAATACACAAGACATTTATATTTTTAGATAAGAAATCTTGAAAAGCAAGTTGGCGAAATGGAAAAGCATCCAAAGCATCCCGTTAAAATACTCGATAATCAAGAGAACAATTCAATAATTCCTAGATCAATTTATTCAAACATTGATCAAATGAATGGCGAAACGATGCGAGCCAAAGACGTATTAATCGCTCAATTAGAACGGGAATTGAGGGCACAAGCAAAATTGTTTGAAAATCAAGTAAATTTAATCAATAAATAATTTTATCTTACTATTTAATTTATTAACAATGTTCAACAATTACTAAAGTAAAATTTAAAATTTCTTTTAACTTCCGTTATCAAACTAACTTTTATTTTTTTCAATTTAACTTTTATGTATAGATTAAAAAAGACAATTTTAACACATATTTTATTTATTTCGGTTTTTATAATAATAATAATGATTATTATAATAATAATGAAATTATTATTATTTTTATTATAATTATTATTTATAATAATAATAATAATAATATAGTAAAAAACGGTGAAAATATTTTTATATTTATTGTTTTAAATAATTTTTAACTATATGGAAAATGTAGAAATTCATTTTTAATTAGATTACTTTTGTAGTTTTTTATTTAAAACATTTAGATGTTCATATATACAATTAAAAAGACAAAACAACATAAACCTTTTGGATTTTATATTTCTCAAACAGGTTTTAATTTTCTCTCGTAAATATATCAATTTTGACTAAAATTCTCATTAACACATTTCCGTGACTCTAAACACCTCATTTTAGTATGATATAATAAATCACCATATCCAGCCTCAATCATTTCAAAAAAAAGCCTTGAATGCCAATGATTTAGGTCGATCTCATTAATAAAGTTTACTGTTAATAAATCTTGCATACTGAATTTTATTGTGAAATTGCATGAGATTTTCCATACCATTGTTGTTAAAATGTCGACTAAGTTGTTCCGATCATATTTTTTCTTCCATCCGTTGTAACCGATGTTAAGAAATTCCAACTTAACTTCAAGCCATTGAAATAGTGGTATAAAGGTATAGTGGTGCGCATAGTAATAGATCCTCACCTGTTGTGATCTTTCAAATTTTAACTGCTTCTAGTTCTTCTAGTATCCTAATTAGAAACCCTATGTATTTTAAGTTTTAAAAAAATAATATAAAAAACACAATTAAAACGCAATTCGTAATAATTAAAAGTGATGTAATTTTTTGTAAAATAAACCTTGAAACTTCAAAAAGCAGAAATTGGTCAAGTAAATTATATAGATTATTGAGACTTTACTCACACATTCAATTATTATATATTTGTTCCCAAAACTTAAGAATTATATTTCACCAAGGCCATTCTTAATGAGCAACATTTCAACCCAACCGGGCGCATGAAAATGTACCACTGGGTTTATAGTTAAATCCCTTTCATTGATTCAGACACGAGTTGATAATTTATCATTTAAATATTTTAATTGGCCGGTACTATTCTAACAAAATGATTATTAGAATTTAATTATTTTCAACGTCTTTTACAGTCTAATTATTATATTTTCAAATTATAATAAAATTTACATTCCTCTCTTTCAATGCGAAATATCATTAATGAATCAACTGAAATGGAAATTTAATAATTTTGTTACGGTAAATGATTTTTATTTTCCTTTTACAACCACTGAGGGATGTGCCGTATTATGAAATTTGCGTGTCGTTAAGAAAAATGTAAAAACATAATATGAGATTTGTATGGACAAATTGCAATGGGTTTGTGAAACCGAAACCGAAATCAAAATTTTAATTTGTAATTTATTCAGTTTCTCGAAATACAATTTAATAAAAATTAATAAATAAGTGGAAATATTTATTAATAAATTTATTTGTCCGAATAAATATATTTAACAATAATTTCACTCAAAATTAGAACATTTTCTGTAATATTAATTTAGAAAAGATAAATAAAATATTGTATTAATTTTTTTTTAAAACTTCACTGATTTTTATAATTTGTCAAATTTTTATTTAGTATCAAAAACGTCCACTTAAAAATCACTTATATGAACATAAATATGCCTAATCGAGCAAATTAAAAAAAATCACAGAAAAGGTTTATTTTTCAAAAATCTTTTTAAAATCTTTACTTTCAAACAACTAAACAAAATAAAAATATTTAAAATTTATAACACAATTTTTATTAAATAACATAATTTTTACATTTTAACATAATAATTTAATCATTCAAAACATTTAAAACATATAACATCCTAATTTTTAAAATATATTCAAAACCAGTGTTCACATCATTTTGTACATTTGTTTTCCATATATCACTCCAAATACGACAATGCAAACAAAAATACATTATCCTCTGAATATACTACATATTGCACTCACTAATATTAATCTATCTACTTAACCAACAATGCCCCAGAACTCAATCACGGAGTTGATGGGTTGTCATTCCAATGTAATTGGCATTGCACTTTTACCATCCCCAGAAAGAATAAACAAAAATATTACAAAATTTTATAAAAATATTTCTTAATTTAAAATCTGCTTTTTGTATTTATAAATAGCAATAAAAATAGTAAAGATATTTCAACAGTAATTTCAATTGGAGATTTTCGTCATTTGTTTGAACTTTATGATCGCGATTTTCCTTATATAAATTCGGCAACTTTTGAAGCTGAATCCCAGTTATGATATAAATGATTTGCTAAACTATTTAAATACAATTTTATAATTACATAATAAATTTTATTGAATTGGCATTAAAAATAATATTTTTGTCGTTTTTTTTTGTTTCCTTTTTCAGTTTCCATCTCATTTTATAAGTTATGAAGCTTGTAAATGGTCATGCTAATTTTTGTGGTTGTCATTAATTTATAATTTTGTCCTGTTCTATTTTGTTATAACACCATTAAAAAATTAAACAAAAATAAAAATAAAATTTTTCAACATTCGAAATGCTATGATTTAATTTTCTTACAATGAAAGTGGCAAACACTTCAAAGAAATTAGCATTATTGAAGTTGAAGAAAGAAGTAATTCATTTTTTCCCTTGAAATTAATTTCAATTGTTCACAGATTTTTTAAATAATAATACAATAATGAATATTTGTTCGCTGAGAATTTTTTTTACAGTCTTTCGTGAAATAAAACTTAACTTCGTCAAAACGTTTATTCAAAAAAAATTTGACTACTTATTTTTAATATTTTGGAATTAGAATGGTTTTAATTTTCTTTATATTTCCTTTAGACTTATTAAAAATATTTATATTTATTTAACAAAAAATAAAATATTGATCTATAGTATGAAATAGAGATAGGAGAAATTCAAAATAGAAATAAAATAATGGAGGACATCCGATCTTTTATCCCATTTCCTTTTTGATCGATCCTTCAAAAATGGATATTCCATGTTTTGAAAAAAAAATCTTCAATCCATATTAAGAGCCCCTTATACTTAAAAGCAATTGAAGACGGATGTTGAAGTGCGACAGCAAGATTTAGCAAGCTGTATATTAAATTGGTTTGATGTAGGAAAAATGGTGTTATATATATCGATGTTTTTGATATATATACTGATTTATAGTCTTCAAGCTCTTTTTAATAAATAATAATAATAATAATAATAATAATAATAATAATAATAATAATAATAATAATAATAATAATAATAATAATAATAATAATAATAATAAAATAAAATTAATTGATAAGTACTTTAAAGTGTGTAGCGAAATTTTTGAAATTTTTTAGTATGTTGCGAGCAAGGGAATATATTGTATAAATTGTTTATTGCAATAAATATAATTATGTCAGTGATGCTCAAAATGTGCTTCTAAATACTTTTTATTTCATTTTTTGTTAAAATAATTTAGTTTTTACCAGAATTTGGGATAAATGCATATTTGTATAAATAAAAAATCTTTCATTGAATTTTGTATCTGATTTAAGAAAAAATGAAGTCATAAAAATTAAAAAAATCACACATCTCTAAACATATATTTTACAAGTTCTCAGCATATTCGTTTATAAAAATGAAAAAAGACAAAAAATAAGTTTCAAAATAAAACTTTCAGTTTAAAAAATTCACATTAAATTTTTTTGTACTATTTATTCCACGTGAATAACTTCAAATTCAATATTTTAAAAATGTTTCCAAATTAATTTATTTGAATGCTATCAAATGCAATGATTAATTTGGTTATTAGCTTTGTAGCGTTTTTTAGGCAAAAAAAATATAATAATAATTGATTGAAAGCAACCCAAGAAAGGTTTGACTGCTATGTTACAATAAATATTGTTTGAATCAGACTATGGTTATATTAATATATTATTTTGTACATGTAATTTTAAATAAAATATAAAATAAAAATCCTCCAGTTGTCCAAATGGAAACTCATTTCTTTTACTAATATTTTTAATAAGTGAAACAAAAAATTCTGATACAAATATCTAATAATTTTGTTTCCACATGTTTTGCTTGGAACATATATACTCAAACTGGGTTATGCAAAAAATAAAACATTTAATTTTTATTTTATGACAAAAGAAATTTTATTAATATTCAAAATTTAAATTTAATAAGGATAAATATAATCTAAATAAATATAAAACTTCTTTTTGTAGATTTAATTTTTTAACTAAACTGACGCAAAATTTACAATTTTTTCAATGAGAGAAAAATTCTAATTATTCTAATTAAAAATGATTTTGTTACATTCATATTCATATAATTTAAATAAATGCCGCGAATAATAAAGTCTTGTTGGAAGTCAATGTGTTATAATAAATAAACAACTAACATTAACTAATACATCTCAAACAAAACTAGTAAATACATGCTCATATTCAGACTAGCCTCCGAGATTTCTTTCATAAAAATCATGCAATTTCTATCTAAATACATCTTTCATAAATCTAGAAAATGTGTAAATAAATTCTTTATTTTAAATTTATTAAATACATTAAACAAATTAACCAATAAAACGGACGGCATCTGGAACAAAATTTTGTCCCCCTATAGTATTAATCTCAAGGGTACTGGTCACAACATGTCGCAATGGTATATTATTATTATTATTATTAATATTTTTTTAATTTTTTGAAATATTAATTAATTAATATTAATTTTTGAAAATAGGTTAATTCAAGGAATAGGTTATGTAAATTAGTAGTGACAAGTTAGGAGTATAAACCAAGCTAAATAAATAAACAGAATTACGTAATACTTATATGGTACCCCATCGGGGTAGGGCATTACGTTATTTTATACAGTTACGTATTAGGATACCTTTGATCTCTTCCATAATAGTTTATCTTTGACCCCTGATGTCATGATTGAAATTTGACCTCTGACAATCCGCTAAGTAGTTGGTAAATAGTAAATTTTTATTACTAACTGCACATCAACGCACACACACAATGATTATTCACACTTACGTATTATAAAACGCACTGAAATACATAGTCGTAACGGTACTATTACTATTTCAACTTTGTTATTTACTATGTCTTATAAATGTAACATTTTTGCGATACTTTATCTTTTACATCATTGGCATGACACTTATTTAAAATTTTAAATACATCTAATTTTTCGATTTTTCATTGAAATGTATTACATGAATTACTAATCCAAGCATAAAATAAAATAAAAAAACCACCACGTGGTCTGAATAGTAATATTAAAATACTTATTAAATTAGTTTTGCTGAATTGTATGTTAGCAGGTTATTCAAATTCGATCAGTCTTATTAAATTTCTTAAGAAATTCTTGGCTGTTTTCTATGAAAATTTAAATTTATAGCAAACAAAGTACGGCGATTCATAGTCTACTAATAATAAATGTTAAAAATTAATATTTGAAAAAATAAAAGTCACCCATCATGGAATTTGAACCCAAAACCATCCAACATCATCAAAAATCAAAAAGAGAACTCGTCCAATAAACCACTGTTCTCATAAAAAATTATCATTTAATTATAAATATAATTATTTTATTATAATCATATATGAAAAAGGCATACATACTGGTATTTGAACACAAGTGCTGCAATGATACCAATGAATGTGATAACCACTCGGCTATAATTCATACAGAAAAAAATAAATAATAATAATTCTTTTTAATAACTCAATTGTTCACAACAATAAACATATGATAGCACAATAAAACACTTAGACTATTTCACAATAAAATAATCTAAAGAATATATTACACTAAAACACCTAAAATGAAAATGCTATAGGTAAAAACTTTTAAACAAAAACAATTAAAATTATATAAAATATTTATTTCAATTCAAAGAGATCTGTGTAATAATACACTACGCATTTCAGTTATTAAAACAAAATTCAGATGATTTACGTATTAGAACAGATATTTTCAATGAAAAATGTGTTACTGTTTAAAAAAAATGAAATACTTTATTATTATTTAAAATATCATTTAAAAAGTTACAAAGCAAAAAGAAGAAAAGAAAGGGAATACTAAACGGAATGTTAAAACTACAATAAAAGTTGGATTAAATTATAAACAAAATAATTAATAAAATTCGTCATCGACAATGAAATTAGAACGTAGCTTACCATATCTTAATGCCTTGATAAAGGCTCCAAATAATAAAAGGACGAGTATACTACAAGCTTTTCCCTCATTTGTTATTAATGATTTAGTTGAAGTTATTGTTAACATAGTTCGTGGTAATGTTAATATTAGTAAAGCGAAAAGGTTTGTATAACAAAGACATAAAAGATCATTTTATCATTAGTTAACACAAAATATCAAAATCTAATGAGAAAAATAATATATAAACAACAGGGCGGTTTTTTAGGTACATTAATTCCAATTGTACTTTCGGCTATAAGCGAAATTTCGTCATTAAATTCTTCTTAAATAATAATGGGTGCCAAGAATTCATTACCGGATAAACATAATTTAGATTTAAATATATTAACATTGTGTTGTAATAATGAAGGAAATATTTTCCAAAAAGCTCAAATCAATGAAGAAAATATTAGAAAAAAATCTGAAAATGATTTGAACAAACCCAAAAAATCCAGATAATTTTGGTGGTGTAGAAATACTTGCAAAAAGAGTATTTAATTCAAAGAAAGAAACTCAAAAATGGTTATCTAATCAATTAGCCTACAGTCTATATAAATCAATTGGTGTTAATGATTTATGGCAAATGGATTAAATGGAAATGATTCCATTTTCAAAAATTAATAAAGGATACAAACATATTTTGATATGTATTGATGTATTTAGTAAATAAGCTCGTCCTATCCCAACAAAATCTAAATCAGCCAATTAAATGACTGATGCAATAAAAACATTATTTGCTGACTGAGACAGCCTTGTAATTTCCAAACAGATCTGGGTAAAAAATTATAAATTAATTAATTTTAATTAATTTTAAATTTAGGTAAAGAATTTTATAATCATTACTCAATATTTTCACAATATTATGCAGTACATGTGAAAGATTTATTCGTACTTTGAGAGATCGTTTGAAAAAGTATTTTGTATATCAAGGTGATAAAATGTGGATAAATGTTTTGTCGAAAATAATTTACAGTTACAATTTTTCACCTCATAGATGATTAAATGGATTGAGACCAATTGATATTCGGCAAATTCTACGAACAAGAACTACAAATCATTCCATGACCCACAATCTTCAGAATTCAAAAGATTTTAAAAACTAAATCCGACGGGAAATACAAACAATACTATGTGAAATGGCATGATTATGAAACTCCAAGCTGAATATCTGAAAACCAATTGATTAAATAAATAAATATTATGAAGGAAAACCAGTTTTATATAATTTTACCTAGTAATAGTTGTCCTCTTATTTATCCTGATAATAATGCTAGTAATTTTAAAGTTGAATTTCAAAACCCAATTTATTTGAGTGGGAAGTGGGAAGTAGCTTTGATTGATTTTACATTTGTGTATAATCATTTTCCGTATTACAATAATTCATGGATACAATACAAATTTAAAAAATCAAACGAAGAAACTAAATACCTGAGATTTGATAATCAAAACAAAATCTTAAAAATTTTAAATTCTACATATTCTCCAGATGTTGACGTGTTCTTCGAAAGATATGAAAACTTAGTGATAGTTTATTCACATGTTCCATTTAAAATATCATTTCTTGACAACGAAGATGCGTTTAAATTCGAATTAAAAACCGCATCAATCATTAGCAAAACTGACTACTGTCGAATTAAATTATCTAAATTTACTGAAAAGAATATCATTGAATAAATTGGAATAACTATAAATTATGATATCAGGACAAAATTCGAATATTATTTTGAAGATGAATTATTCTAAACTACTTTATCAGAGTTGCGAAGATATTTAATGACAATAACGGATCTCAATTTAAATAAATAAATCTTCAAAATCAAGAAATTGTAAAAACAAAAATTTTAGATGATATTTCAAATATCATCTTTTATCAAAATTTAACAGAAACTTTGAGATTAAAGAATCAAACTTTTATTGAAAAAGACGTTGTTGGTGTAAAAATTCCAAAAATATTCCAAATTCATTACAAATATTATTGAACCAATAAATGTTGGTGATGTAAGAGTTCCTCTATTAAAATAGATATGGATTAAAAAATATGACTAGGGAGAGGTAGTACAGTTAGAAATATAAAACTCAATGTATCTTCTAGTTTTATCTTAATTTATAAAAAACATTAAAATTAATATTCGTAACAATAGCGAAAATTCTTAATCAAAGTCATTTAAGACTTGATATTAAATTTGGAACACCACTAACTGAATATATTTCTGTAATATTCTATGGAGTTTTTGAAAAAGAGATTTAAATTACATCCAATCATACAGTACTAGTTTAAAAAAAGTTTGAACATTATTGGTTCAACTATAAACCAAAATAAACCAAATTAGGAAACAGCAATTATTAAAAATGAAGGAAGAATTTAATTTTTAATTATTATAATTTATTGATAATAGTTCTATTCAGATTGAATACGTAAGTGGAAGATTGTTCGGAACTGAATTTATTGGAGTTTATCCTTTAGATAAATTCACTATCAAAGTCCATTGACAAAAGTACGCGGACAACATTGTTTATCCTGGTTAAAGCCAATGATAGATCTTTGAATATACGATATTATAAATATTATGTTATACTTATTCTTGTTACTTTGTACTTTTTGTATCATCCTACTAGTAAATATAATTTAATGGTATGCAATTACGTGTTTGGTTTCTTGAATTTTATTGTTTCATAAATTATTGATTAATTGTTGTGTAATATTTAGTATATAAATGAAAAAAATTCATTTAATAGTGACTTTTATCAATACCCTAACTTTCGTAAGTTTTATTTTGAAATTATTTATTAATACTCGTATATTGATTTCTAGATAATGAGCTACAACAATAACTTTAATAACATCAAAAACTTCAACAGAAACAACTACAACAACAACTTTAAACAACAACAACAATAAAATCACTGGATATAATTCTAAGAAAATTAATGCAAATACAATAAAATGTAAGTATTTATATATTTTTCAATATTTCGTAATTTAAAAGTATTTATCCTTTAATATTTTAAATTTAATTTAGTTAATATATTAATTTAAATATTATAATTAAATCCACTTTATATTTTTGATAATAATACTTTAGAAAATTAAATTTGAACTTATTTTACAAAATTTGTATTTATTATACAATTTTGAGATTATGTAAATTTAATTTTATTTTGTGAATTTTAATTTATTTTCAGAATGTTTTCTAAATTTAACTTTTATTTTATTTTGGATTTATAACATATAATTCTAAACTAATTTCGAATTTGTGAAAATAAATTCCAATTTGTGAAATAATAATTTAAGATTTTATTTAAATTTAATTATTTTATTACAACAATTTAAAATTAACGATAAAAATATTTAAATGCAATTATGACTTAAATCATGTCAAGTCTGATTGTTTCTTTTCCATCTTCAAAATCCTGAATTTGAATTTTTATCATAAAATGTGAATTTTTATTTTCATTTTTAATATTTTCTAAAGCACGATTTTTATCACAATTCATAAATGTAAAGTTTTCATTGAATTGAATATTTTTATTGATGGCCAGCAATATTTCTAAAATATTTTTTTCTATCGATATCTCCAATTTTACCTATTTGTATATTAACATTGTTTCAAAGTTACGGGTTCCTAACAAAAATTTATTTAATAATTGATAAAATTATATAAATTATATCCAAAAACGAAAAAGTTTTTGGATACTTTAAATATTCCATAGAATATTGTAGGAACTGAACAGGAGATTTTCTAATAAGATTAAGTGTCGATGTTGAATTTTCCTCAAGAATTTGATTACATATACATTTACTTGTTTCCACATCTTCTTTACTGAAGATTCTAGTATAATGATTTAGCAATACTAGATAATGATAATAAAATTGTTTATATATTATTGCATCATTAAATATAATAATTACATCATCATGCACTCAGTATATATATATATATATATAACATTACAAGCTTTGTGATACCCAGTGCAAATCACAATAGTAGACTAGTTTTTAGCTTTTGGCTCTCATCAGTACTATGCAGGAGACACGAAGATTTCTCTTCGCGCCAGGTAAGTATACAATATTGTTGATTCAACTCTATTGCATACTTTCCCTGCTACTCTGGAAATCACATCACTTCCAAATTAGCTAAATCACAGAAAAAATACCTGCAAACTTGTAAACATGGCGTATGAAAAATCATATTCAACTCTGGAGACACCGTCTATACACAGAAACTGTTTACAAATGCATCTGTAAACCTTTAGCATTTTTTAACTTGTAATGGTGTAAAATTTTATTTTTAACGAATTTCTTACATTAAAATAATATAAACATTACAAGCTTTGCGATACCTTTGTGATAAATCGAGTTGACCAATTAGATTCATTTTATAAAATCATTTTAATTTTATTGGATGAACAATTTTCATGAGTGTATAGCATTTGTGATTTTTTAAATATTTATTTCTAATAATCAATTTATTATGTCTTAAATATTCATTTTTATTTATAATAAACTCTTTATAATTTATTTTGAAACTTAGGCATCTTTTATCCAAAGTTTTGCAATTTATTCTTTCATGACGAAAATTTCCAGGTTGTCAAACTATGCAAAAATAGTATGGCCAATTCCATAACCGTGTTATTTATTTTGTTTGCACCATATGTAACTCAACGAAAAAATTAAATTATTATAACTTTTATGATGAACATAAAGATCATTTAAGTCAATTTAATTTATTAAAGAAAAAAGAAAATTTTAAATTATCAAATAATAAAAGAAAATCTGATTTGCCTATAAGTAACCATCGTCCATCTAAAATTAAAAATTAAAATATTAATAATCAAATTATTACTCCCTTGGATTCTGAAGACGATGTCGTTGTCCTTAGTAATATGGTAACTCTTCCTGATTTTGAAAATGATGTGAATATAGTATTTCTATCTGGCTCTCAAAATGATGTTGATATAATAACACTCTGATTATGAAATAATTAATAATAGTATAATACAATATGATGGATTACCGGAGCCGGTTGTAAATTATGATTTAAGTAATTCACATAACATTGATAAAATGATTGTTGAAAATTTAAATTTTTTTACCGTACCCACGACTTTAATTAATAAATTTAATAATGTTATCAGAGAAATGGGTTCTGTACAGATGAATTTTATATCTAAGCGGAATTTTAAAGAGACGGAGAATTCCAATCTTTCGTCATCTTAAATTCTACAAGACCCATGGGCGATACCTTTTTAGATGAAGGTATTACTATTCTTAATGAGAAAATTACTTAATTAATGAAAAGGGAAGTAATTGAATTATTAATAAAATAATAAAAATACATTAAAAGTATTTAAAACATCAGTCGTACCTCGATTGTTATCATGATAATTCAATTAATTATGTTCCACAATCTCGAATAGCAAGTAAAAACCATCTATTATTTACAATTAAAACTATAAAATTAGCCATAACAAATAATGATGATAAGAGGCATTCGGTAAATAAAAAATAAAGGTTTAGCCTATGGACATTATAAAATAGTTAACACGGTTATGGGTAACGTCAATAATGCCGAAGTAAATGTTCCGGACAAAGAAAATGATAAATATCTTCAACCACATTTCCCAGATGATGAATATGCTAACCCACATTTTCAACACGAAATTGATAATCAATATGATCTTCAAAAATTCTCATATGAATTTTGAATTAAAATAAAATTTAATATATGATTCTTGTTTTTGTCATTTTATTGAACAATCGAGTTATTAAAAATAATTATTATTATTATCATTATTATCTTTTTTTCTGTATGAATTATTACCGAGTGGTTATCACATTCATTGGTATCATTGGAGTACTTGGGTTCAAATACCAGTATGTATGCCTTTTTCTTATATGATTATAATAAAATAAATATATTTATAATAAAATTATAATTTTTTATGAGAATGGTGGTTTATTGGACGAGTACTCTTTTTAATTTTTGATGATGTCGAATGGTTGTGGGTTCAAATTCCAGGATGGGTGACTTTTATTTTTTCAAATATTAATTTTTAACATTTATTATTAGTAAAATATGAATCGCCGTACTTTGTTTGCTATAAATTTAAATTTTCATAAAAAACAGCCAAGACTTTTTTAAGAAATTTAATAAGACTGATCGAATTTGAATAAGCTGCTAACATACTAGTCAGCAAAACTAATTTAATAAGTGTTTTAATATTACTATTCAGACCACGTATTTTATGCTTGGATTAGTAATTCATGTAATACATTTCAATGAAAAATCGAAAAATTCCATGTATTTTCAATTTTAAATAAGTGTCATGCAAATGATATGAAAGATAAAGTATTTTTCAAAAATGTTACATTTATAAGACATACCGTTACAACTATGTATTTCAATGTTCTAGTAATTCGTAAATGTGAATGATCATTATGTTTTTGTGAGTTGATGTGCGGTTAGTAGTAAAAAGGTACTAGTTAGCAACTAGATAGATGATAGTCAGAGATCAAAAGTTAATCATGACATCAAGGGTCAGAGTTCAATTATTACACAAAGGGCGAAAGATCAATTGTTATATAAGAGCTCTGAGGTTAAGTATTATGCAAGATGGAAAAATTCAATTAGTATGTCATAATATATATAAATTATGCAACTTTATAAAATTATATAAAGTCCTACGGGGGCTCCCATACATAATAATTGGTTTATACTCCTCACTTGTTACTAATAAATCAATTAAAATTTTTAAAATAAAAATAATTTTGTAATTTGTTTAATTGTGACAGTGAAACCGTTGAAACATATCATTAAACCTATATCTGTGTAGTGCTTTCTATTAATTTTTTGAAAAATTATTAAAATTTTATTTTTGAAGAAAACATTCTTATTCTTGTTATAGAAGCTGCAAGGAAAGAAAAAAATTGAAAAATACGCAGCTGAAATTACCGAGTTGAGATTCAAGTCAAATGAAATTATTTCAAAACTAGAATCTGAATTAAATTGCATCAGTAAAGGAAGCGAGTTGTTTTTTGAATTTTATAAGTTATTTTTAATACAGAAATATAATTTTTAATAACAACTGTCAAAATCTTAAAATTAAAAAAAAATTTGAATAATTTTATTTATATTCGGTAAGATATTATTGATAAAGTTAATATTTTATTTAACAAACTTTTTAGTTATTTTTGATTGTTAAAAGGTCCTTTGGGGAAAGCATTTTTTTACAGCGCATTATATACTTTCAAAAATTAATGCCTCTATTTGCTGTGCTTCTTATTAATATTCTTGATACTGTATTTCACTGGTATCTGCGTGCCAAGTTTAAAATCATAGCCAAACTCAAAAAAAGTTTAATTGAAAAATACGGAAAATAAATATATAAGCATCAGAATTCATCGAACTTTGGCTTTTCTCCTGACATTTATTAAATAAATTAATATTTATATTATTTTATTTTAGTTAAAAAAGTACATTTTTGTCCATAAATACTTAAAAAAATGCGCTTTCTTGTTCTTACTCGGATCTGAACAAATATGGAATTCCCTTCTTTCGGCTTATATAAATCTGACGACCCTATTGTAAATTAATATGTTAAATTAAATGTTTCAATATCAGCAAAATATTTTATTCTTTTTACCATTGTTTACCATTTTATTTTATTTTCGATTTCATTTACCGCAATTTGTTTTTAAACTAGACCAATATTTTATTTTACAGGAATTTTCGGTAAAATCAAAATTTTTATCTATAGTCCGAAAACAAATAAGGTTAAAAGAATTAAAATTTTTCGCGCCGAAGACCGTATATTCCAGTGAAAATAAATCGTGACAAATAATCGAACACCGTTTTATGTGTTAGATATGTTTATTTATGTTTATAGGCAAGTTTAAACTTGTCTATTGTTTTATTTGTCATGTATGAATCTGGTAGTAGTAGTTCTTATTTCATATTGGAAACACGAATGTTT
The DNA here is from genome assembly GCA_959609185.1 of Schmidtea polychroa. Lineage (NCBI taxonomy): Eukaryota > Metazoa > Platyhelminthes > Tricladida > Dugesiidae > Schmidtea > Schmidtea polychroa. The sequence goes on along the minus strand of CAUHTR010007654.1, from coordinate 3,051 downwards.
GCATACTTAATAACTATCGTAGATTATAGAAAACTGTCCATCTTAATTGGAAAATATCATGTCGCGAAAAGGCTAAATGCAAAAGTTTTATATATATATATGTATATATACAGAATACCCCAGAGTTTCTCGACACTTTTTGTTAACAATAAAACAATTTATCTCAGATGATAAATTTTATTTTAAATCAATATTTTTAAATGTCTTTTAAAACAAATCTTTTCCCAATAAAACATTTAAAATTATACATTGTATTTTTAAGAATTGAATAATTTTTAATTTTCAAATATTGTAAATTTCTATGTTTTTAACATTTTTGCTTCTGCTAGGCTTATTTAGCTTGATAAACATTATAATGAATTTACACAAAGAAATTTGAAATGACCGCAAATTGAAGATTTCTGAGTTAGGTAAGATTACAAAAATCTTAACTGAACGTGTTTTTGACGTCTCCCAAGAACTCTTTTATTTGAAAATGATGAAAATGCACATGAACCTTCGGAGTGGTACATAACCTTTGATAAAACATGAATTCATTAATACACTCCAGAGTCAACACAACAATCAAAACAATGGGTAGAAGCTGATGGAAGTGCTCTAAAACAACTAAAAACGCAGTATCTTCAAAAATGTATAAAAAATGAACTCATAGCTAAAAGATCACATTTGACGAAGAAAAAAAGTGATTTGTCATCCCAAAAAATGTACCAGCATGCAAAGGTGCAATTGCAACAGAAAAATAAATGGAATGGTTTTTCAACTGTATTTTGGAGGCTTCGGCAAATCATATTTTTCTGACTTTATTAAAAACTTAAAAACTATTGGATGGAATGTGTTGAGCTTGAAGGAAACTATGTTGAATAATAAAATAAAATTTTTCAAAAATAATTTTTTTTTCTTATGAAAACCCAAAGCTTATCAAACCGTCTAGTAACTTATACATTAATAATATTTTTTAAAATATTCCAACTAATTAATTTGTTTAAATATCATTAAGTTTATATATAATTTTCCTGAATACTTTAAATAAATCTTATTTCTAAAAGCCAGAAGGCAATTGCACTATGAACAAAATATCCATGAATTTAATACTAAAATAATTTATGTGTAAAAATAAGAAAGCTTTATTTCAATTATTCATCATTTGAGTATAAAGGAAATTTCTAATAAATTTATTTAATTTTCATACTAAAAAGATGAATGTAGGAAAATTATTAACTATAACAAAAATTAATAATTATTTTTTAATAATTTTAATTTTACAAATATTGTATCAAATTGCTTACTTTTATTTTTAAAATATATGTAATCTTGATATTGTTGATAAATTTTGTTGTTTAAACATTGATAGTTGGGTGTAATTTTTGTATCTAGTACTAATTATTACTTGATTTCTTGAACTTGGGATCAAATGAAAATTAGTGTATAAAGAACCAGTTTTAGTCAAAGGTTCTATCATATGCGAAATTCTGTATAAGCTTTAATTATTACAAAACAACTTCTTGTTCTATTCAAATCATTTCGTTACGTATTTCATTCGTTCACCTCAAATAAGAATGTTTTTACATAATTTTAGAATATTAAGATATAATTACTTTACATATAGGAAATAAATAGACATAGGAAAAAATTAAAAACACGGACAATAATTAAGCACATATACTATAAATGAGCAGAAAAATAATTTTGGCTAAAAATATCGTATTTTCCCGAAATTCGGGCACGGGCGTCTAATTTATTTGGCCGAAATAATTAGCGAAAATGCGCTTAGGGCTGAATTTAGGAAAAGGTCTCATATTTTTTAAAAATAAAAAATGTTTAAATTATATAAAAACATAAATATATAAAGTTAATTAATTTAAAAGATTTTATTCAAGAATGACCATTTTATCTTTTTCCAATTAAAGCTCAATTAAAGATGAAAAATCTGCAGGCCTCATCTGCAATTCTATCTCTCTTAAAATCATACCTCATTGTTTACCAATAGCGGAAGAAGTAACAAACGAAGTGGATCTGTCTAAGTATCCTGCACACAAAGCATTAGATACATATTCATCCGAAATTTTACTCCAAGCAGATTTGACCCCGCCAACAACCTCCCTCAACTTTTTTTTGAAATGAGAATTAAAGAATTTTCGCATTAATTATATTGGATTACCAGAAACAAAAAGGCGAGAAATGATTAAGGAAACACATTTATATTTATGCCACGCAGGAGTAGAAAAAGTTATAAAATATATTAGGAACAAATTTGATATGGAAGATTTGCTAAATGAAGTAAAAGAGACTATTTCAATATGTGAAGCATGTCAGAAAAACAAAGTTTTAACTACAAAGTCAAAAGAAAAAACCCAAGTTATTCAAGCTTTAGAATCTATGGAGAAAATATACATGGATATTTGTGGTCCATTAAGAGAAACCTTCAGAGAAAAATATATTTGTGCAATAATCGATCATTACAGTAAATAAATATCTCTAACTCCTATTAGAAAGCAAGATGAAAATACAATAAAGGCAGTTTTGTTAAATAATTGGATATTGAAATTTGGAGCCCCTAAGGAACTACATGTTGATTGTGGAAAGAATTTCGAAGCAAATAGTATTAATGAACTAGCAAAGGCAGCAGGAATTGAGTTGATATTTTCGAGTCCGTATCATCATAATACTAATGGTGTAATTGAAAGACAATTTTGTACTATAAGAGACTATATTAACGCGTCACTCAGAGAAGGAGTTAAAAAAAGCTGGGCAGAATTAATACCTGATATAAAATACGTTTTAAATGCGACAGCTCAAAAAACTACTGGAGTGAGTCCAGCAGAAATTATATTTGGGAGAAAGATTAATAGATCGCAATGGCATAGTAATAATGAAGTGGATGGAAAGGAAAATTAGAGGCTAAAAGACAGCAAGCGAAAGAAATTGGCACAACTAGGAACTTAGAAGTGGGGGACAAAGTATTGGTGAAACAAGAAATTAGAAAGAAAGATCACGAGAGATATGAAGGACCATACACAATAATAAAACGAAATCATGAAAAAAGTTACTTAT
>CAUHTR010007653.1:63446-86096 GCA_959609185.1 Schmidtea polychroa | reverse complement strand
NGCCCAGATGCTGAAATTAGTTAATATATCAACCAGTTACTTTAAGGTCTATATTTCTAATACCGCCTATATAATCATCAAATTTAAAACGTCAATACTTTGCCGAGAACGCTCTTTTGTTAATTTATTGTTTTAACTACGTAGAAATCCAGCATTATATTGTAAATGAAACTTGTCCTAGTTGTACCTTTTGTAGCATTGCGAAAGATGCAAAAAGAACTGTATATTTATGTAAACCGTATAATGTTCCGTTGAGCATTTTGTATTTTGAACCATTTCACAAGAATGGTTGTAAACAAATATAATAAATACTTGTTTGAAATGTTTACGTTTTTTGTAATAAAATTTTGTACAAAATATCTATCTTTTTTATTACATAAATTTATTTTCTAACTGACGCTAAACAGTCTTTATTCAATATATTAATCGATAAAATCTGTGATTTTTCTGACGGACTAAAAATATTTTATTTTTATTTATCAAATTTATTTTATCTAGGCAAAAGTATTTTAAAATATATTAGTTAAATTCAAATTCCAAAATAATTAATTTCTCCTATAAAGGGTTAACTTTTAATTATATGTGTGCAATTTTATGTGTACCGTATTTTTCGGATCATAAGACGCACCGTGTTATAAGGCACAATTTCATTGATCGACTGCTAACGGTTTTATTTTCATACATAAGGCGCACACAATAAATGGCACAAAACTCCGATAAGTCAAACTTTATTCAACTCTATTCAACTCCTTCACAATAACTCTTCACAATAATGAAAGGATTTTAAATGCACCTTATGGTCCGAAAAATACGGTATATTAAAAAATATGTTTTATTATTTAATAATTCATTTGTCTGACTAATTTTTATTTATTGTAAACAGTTGCACATAAAAGAATTTAGATAATTCGTTTTCGTCTGTTAAAAAATGTTTTGATAGGTTTTTCATGAAATCTGAGGTTACGCGGACTTAATACAAAATTTTGTTATGGCGGACAGTGATGTTGACCTTTTTGTTATTAATTAAGGTTGGGTTTTGGAAATATTATTATTTATGTAACGATAATACTCTTTTAATATAAACATTACAAGCTTTGTGATACCCAGTGCGAATCCCAATAGTTTAAAGCTTTTGGCTCTCATCAGTACTATGCAGGAGACGCGAAGATTTCTCGTCGCGCCAGGTAAGTATACAATATTGCTGATTCAACTCTATTGCATACTTTCCCTGCTACACTGGAAATCACATCACTTGCAAATTAGCTAAATCACAGAAACAAATATCTGCAAACTTGTAAACATGGCGTTTGAAAAATCGTATTCACCTCTGGAGACACCTTCATACACACAGAAACTGTTATACTCTTTTTTGTTCTAAAAGTAACTCGTCTTTAATTTTTATTACATCGAGTAATTACTAATTCAAATTTGAATCCAATTAAAATGTTCTGGTTATAATTTAGCTACTTGTTACAATATATTTAAAGAGAAAATAAAAATAATAATAATACTATTACTTACTGAATGTAATAAATAAATAAAAAAAATTAAATAAATTACTTAATTAATTAATTAAATAAAATAATAATAAAAATAGTTAATTAATAAAATGTAATAAATTAATTAAATTGAATTGAAACAAACGATATTTGATTGCATTTTCACGATATTCTGATGACCTTGAAACGTTATTGAGATCAAAGTGCGCTGGAGGTCTTACTTCTTGATACTTCTTGTTACCTTCCACCTTCTGTTTCTCATTCTATATTCTTGTTTAACAGTTCCTATTGAATACATGATATAGATAATCCCGTCATTACAACTTAGATTTATTATCTAAATTTTATCCGAGGTTTTATAGTTGTCAATGCTATCTTGATATTATCTCTCATCAAGATCTGCACTACAAGGTCGTTTAATTCCATTTTTGATTAGACACCAGGATAATATTCTGTTTTTGTTTTCGTCTCCTTTATGCACTAATTAATTAATAATGACCTTTCTTACCATTTGCACATCACTGTCTCGTTTTATTGATTCACTTTTATCTCTTTCTTATTTCTTTTCCCCTATTTTTTGATCGTTCCTCCCGGTTATTTTAATTATTTCGACAATCATTTTTATTTTAATTGTTTCTAACATCTTCAACAATACAAAATTTTAAAAAATGAGTGAAAATCAAAAAATTATTTTTTATAACAAAGAAAAACTGATGAAAATTTAGACAAAGAAATTACTAAACTTACCACTTCAAACAGGAAGCAAAAAGAAATGAGAAATGAGAAAGAGGAATGAAACAAAAGAAATCAGACATGAAAACAAAAACAAAGGTCAGTACTAATTAATTAGAACAAAAGGAAAAGGAATTTCAAAATCAGGAAAAATAGAAAAAACAATAATGTACTTATCTTGACAGCTTGTCAGAGATAACGAGAACAAAACAAAAACAGGCCGGAGCTGCAAAAGGGAAAATTAGAAAATATCTTGACAGCTTTCAAAGATAACTCGGTTGCAAGGAAAAGTTGAGAAATTATGTTGGAGAAAAATGGGAAATTAGAGATAACTTGAAGTGCCACAAAGTGACGAGATATAAAAGGAGGAAGCACAGCAGAAGCAGGAAGAACAATTTAGAAAACAATTTGGGAAACAATTTGGAGAATAATTAAAGGAGCAACTACGATGAAAACAGTTAAAGGAGAATATTTGTGAGGAAACATTTGAGTCAGAGTATTGTGGAATATTGCGGAATGGAGTTGCGACAAAAGATTTAAACAGAGTAGTTCGATAAAGGATAGAATAATTGAAACAATATGACGACATTTATTTTGAGAATTTAAAGAGAACTGAAGCAGAAATAAAGGGATAAATCTAAAGAGCTTATTCAGTTGATAACATAGCAAAGTTCGGCGAGTAAATCCACGTCAAATCAGAAAACAACCAGTTAAACTACCAATCGTTACACTCCTCAGTTGTGAGAGATTTGCCAATCCAAGGTTATACGCGTGTGCTATTCTTCACCATAGTGTTGTAATAAGCACTGTATAATCGATAGTTAGTCTTGTTGAGCCAATTGTATCATTGTGAAATTATTTATGATATTCAATAAAGTTTTAGTGTTAATTGTTAATTGTAGGCCAGTCAAAGACACGCTTGGAGTCAGAGTAAGAATTTTAACTTACAAATGTTATCACCAACCCAATAACCCAACAATCTCATTAATTATTAAAGAAAATCCAAATATCATTGAAGAATTTCAGAGATTAAAAAATAAGAGATCGATACATCAAGTAAGGAAAGTTGTCGCAATATTGAACAAATATGACAGATGCCAGTAAAGAAGATGAAACCGTCTGTGTATAAACCAACTCTGAAAATTAGTATTTGCCAATTTACGAAGTTGAAAACCAAATTCAGGAAACAAAATAAGCCAAATCAGATTATATTTTAAAATATCAAAGGGATGACATCTTCTGGTCTCCACTCTAAAAGTTTTCTATTTGTGATTAAATTAAAGAGTTTAAAAATTAAATTAAATAATTAAATAATTAAATAATAAAATAAATGAATAAAACTAAATCAAAAGAAATCAATTTCTAAAAATAGTAATTCCAGCTGAGAAATTTGGGAAATCCAAAATATTCAATTCCTATTGGCTGTTGCTTGAGATGAAAATTAAGTATAAATATAGATTTTAAAATCAGTATTTTCTACATTGTTTTGTTTATCAGTTTAACTGCATGGAATGCATAAATGCATTGCATGGAATTTAACAAGAAATATCCTAGCTGATAAAATGCGTATCCTGTCATTCATTTGGATAAATGACTACTAGAAAAATCTTCAGAAATAAAGTTACAATGAAGTGAAAGAAAGAAACACAGGAGTAGATAGTTAAGAAAGGTAGTTTTAAATATATATAATACATAAGGTTGACTTTAACACACTAATTTTAGCGCATAAGGATCATATGAATTCCCAAATCCTTGAGTTATTCTTCTAGTTTTCCCTATCCTTTTCTTTATAACCTATTACATAGACTTGGTTGTATTTGGTCTCCGTAGTCCATGGAAGTCACATTTAAATATTTAACCAAGACATTTTAAATTCCTTGTGGTGGATGAAATCGGAGCCGTAAAAGTAACGATTCCTCATAATTTCTAATCCTTTACATATTTTACATATTCTGAAATATTTGGCTTGTTAGAATTGTTTTTCTTCATTTACAAATTTATTTATTTCACAAAGGGTCTTTCATACAACACTAGTAAAAGTCTCTGGGCGGCGAAAGAAAATTTTCAAAGTAAAAATTATTTAAAGTATTTCTCCAATTTGCTTTTCTGAAGAATGTTTTATATTCTCTAGATTTTATACATTCAAACATATACTACTAGGGGTAGAATTTGACAAAGGTTTCAAAGAAGAAAAACGATAAAGATGAATTTTATTTGAGTTTATATGGAACTTATTATAGAAATAGTCTGCTTCGCTTTTTATAAATTCACACAATTTCTCCAATTTATTATGTGTTTGACATTTTTCAAAATAAAATATCTCTATCTATCTCTCTTTCTATCTCTATCTGGCTCTATCTGGCTCTATCTGGCTCTATCTCACTCTATCTCTCTTTATTTCTATCTATCTGGGTCTATCTGGCTCTATCTTTTTCTATCTATCTCAATCTTGGTCTTTCTCGCCCTATCTCTCTACCTCTCTCTATCTCTCTTTATCTCTGTCTATCTCTGTCTGTCTCACTCTATTTCTCTTTATCTCTATCTATCTGGCTCTCTATCTTTCTCTATCTCGCTCTTTCTCGCTCTATATCGCCCTATTTACCTCTCTCTATCTCGCTCTATCTTTCTTTATCTCACTCTCCTCAAAATGAAAGAGAAATTACCGAAAGTAGTATTTCATTTTTTAATTCATTTCCCAACATTATGTTGTGGGAAAAATCACATTTTCCGATGGCTTTCTACATCCGTCACTTCCTTTGACAGCTGCGAATCAGGAAATTTGACGAATGTAACATTTTATTCGATGTGAAATAATTTTGAAACATTGTTAAAATTTATGAAATTTTCCAAAATTTCTACTTGAGAAATGTTTTTGGATTTTAAATGAATTTTTGTTTGTTTTTTAATTATCATTGAAATCTAGCCTTGGGGCCAGAATCAACTCGTCAAAAATAACCATGCTGAATTGGGAAACGGGATATTATGGCTGAACTCGTTAATCTATTCGATTATCTCAATGGAGATAATCACAAAAAAATGTAAAAAATGGTACAACTTGTACGAGTGACGCATTTTCACACTGGAACTACCAGAGTTGATTGGTATGCAGGTAAACCTCCTACAACGCGCTTGATACACAGGCCCGTAACCAGGATTGATAGTATGATGGGGCTCATTTTATTTGCTTACCTAACTATTTTCTATTAATTTCTTACATCTTTTCCTAATCGAACCTTACATTTCTTATCCACTTCCTGGCGCATTTCTAAATTTTTTTCTTAAACAACACTTAATTAAATCAATCACAATCTCCCAACCATTTCCCAATAATTCATTACAATCTTTATTTTTCAAAATTCATAATCTTGAGCATTTCTGAATATCTTTCCTAACAAATTTTCTAATCTTTAATCGGCTCAACCGCTACAACCGCCATAACTCATTACCGACATTGGAGGTTTATTACTATAATAAAGTAATCATTGAAATGTTGTGCTTTTAATTAGAAAATTATTAACGGCAGTGTTTCTGACTCAACGTATTCTGTGAAAACAATTAGACAAACAATACTCAACGTATATTTGTAATCAAATTCATATAATCTACAATTTATAAAACTCTGAATATCACAATTAAATGCCTATTTTGACTATTCAATAAGTCTCGCTGTAACCGGCCTGGTTCTGCACATTCTGCAACAATAATCACCTATTTTATTTACTTCTTTGACTTAATTTGATTCTTCTATTTTCCTTTCCGATAATTCTATTTTCTAGCTTTTATTTTTCCAGTAACTTTACTGTCGATATCTTCGTCCCTACCTTAGTCAAAATGCCGATTGTTTCTGAATTTGTGCTCCCTTATTTAGTTGAAATAATTGCTTTGATTAATGGTATTTCAACTATATCGTTTCCTTTTGACAAGCTTTGACTCGTGGTCTTTTTTATCTGTTCTCCTTCGAAAGAAATAATTAATTATCTCACTATGCGTTTCCCTTCCGATAATATCTTTCCCATTTTCCCATTACTCATGTTGTCATGATAACGGTTTTCCAGAATTCATTTCGTTTACTTTTCTTTCTGTTTACTTAACTCGGGTTTTCCTTAATTCTGTTTTTGTACATTTTCCTGTATATAATTCTAAATCCCAAGACATGTGTAAGAAGTTAGTATATAAAATTATATAAAATTATTATGGTTAAATGGTAGAAGTGAGATCAGTTAGTAGATAATAATTATTTCTGTTAAATTTTTATATTTAAATTCTATATTAAATTATATCAAATTATATTAAATTATATTAAATTAAATCAATTAAATGTATGACCAGTAATTACATTAATATTAATAATTATCACGCCTCGGTGTTTAAATACGCTAGTAAACGGCACAATTTTGAAGTTATGATAAAAATAAATGCTTGAAGAAGATTTGAATTTAATTGCGTTTAACAACATGGATGAAAGGGAAATATAATTACAGGGGTTTAATTTAAATCCTTTTATAAAACTCTCAAAACAATCCGCAAGAATTTAGAGGGCAGTTATCTAAACAGTCGGAAAAACGAAGTTAAACAAAAGAAGGGGAATTACTTAAAGGGTCAACAGAAAAAACCAATTAGAGAACGATAACTAAGGAAGTCAAAACCAATTAGGTCAAAAACGGAGTAATTACAACGATTATTGGAATATATAAGGAAACATCAAATTCAGATAATCGGCAGTAGCCTCAGGTAGGGACGAAGAAACCGACAATAGGAATTCGAGGAACAAAGTCAAGAAGTGAAAAGGGAATTATAAAAGGAACTGAAGAGTTAGAAAAAGGAGTATTAAAGGAGTTCGGATCAAAGAGCGGAATATCAAATAAAAAGGTGAAACTTATTTTTAAATCGAACAGGGTCGAGCTAGATCAGGATTTGTAAACGAAATTGTGGTTAACTGAAAGTTGTTATCATTTATTGAGAATTGAAAATTTGCTATAAACAAATATACGTTTAGAGTTTGTGTTTATCGATTTTGGGGCACTTCAGAGTAACCAATGGTCGATTTTTTTAGTATCATAAAACCCAACATTTGCATTCCCTGCAAATTTTTTCATGAAAGGATGACTATCATAACCAAAAAAATTATGAAATATTACTGGTAGGAAATTTGGTTTCTTACATTTTTTTACTACAAATTTCATGCCCCATTCCTCTATAATTATTTTTTCAAATGAAATAATCATGATCTCTTACTTTTTCATATAAATTATTTCACATTCAACATTTTGTTGTTTTTCAAAATTCTGATTCTTTACTTCTGACCATGCTTAATTTATAATCTGTTTGTAATATTTTAAATAATTTATGTTCTGAATCACTAATACTTTTAACAAATCTATCCAAACAATGTTCTCCCCTATAAAATATTTCTCGTGATTTAATCAAATCGGGGTAATTATTATTTCTGTATTTTTTGTGCAGTGTCGGCTTTAGACAATTTTGAAATAATGCCGCTCTAGGTGGGTAATCAGCTTAGGTAATCTGTTACCATGGGGGTGATCGCAGTGCTGGCCTTAGACAATTTGGTGCTACATAAAAATTGCTATATATATATATATATATATATATATATATATATATATATATATATATATATATATTTGTCCTATATAAAAAGTGATATTAGTGATACAAAAAACAACAAATAACTTTCATGACATAAAAAATATTTTTAAATTTTAATTTTTCATAATTTTGCCGCGTCTATGTCGCCAAACATACATCCGGTACTGTCTTTGTTTATTTCACTTGCTAAATTATTTTCTATGAATTTACCAAGAACTCAAGTATTGAGTATATAATCCATATGAGCCTCGGGGCGAAAGACTCGAACGCCATAGAGGGCCTTTAGTTCCCTGGACCCATATAGGTTATATACTCACTACTGTGGGGTTTTTTATTGGTTGATTTTCCCAAAAGTCGTTTTTAAATAATATATTTTAATAGCAAATACTAAAATGAATTAAATAATAATTATTAGTAGATTTTAAATTTGCGAATTTTCATAGATTTGCAATTTTGTCAATGTTTTCTTTTCTCCGTTTAATTTTTGTATTTTCCTGAATTTTTTGTTTATAACAACTTCAATTGAAGAGAACTATTTCATAGTCACAAATTCTCATTTTGCGATCAATTATTTCTCAAGAGAGATTAGTTGGGTTGGCAATGATTACTATTGAAAGTGATATCTGCGATGAAATAAAAATTAATGATATTTTGGATGATTTTGGTTCGATAAAAGCAAGAAAAATAAAATTTTGAATTAACTATTGTGCAATTGATTTTATGTATAATTGATATCTGTTAATTACAATTGATAACAAATAAATGTTTAATTGTAAATAATATACAATGATCAATATACTGTTTTATTTGTATTTGAGTTTTTTTATATATTTTTTATAAAGGGCGCTAAACAGAAACTTGCATCAGGGTGCTAGTAACCCTAAAGCTGTTGCTGCTTTCAGCATAAATGTATTAAAACATTTATTAATTAACTATCTACCAATGTAGTTATCTTTTCTATACATAATAAAAATGTATGTATTGCGAGTTTTTTTATAATTAACTATAATCTCTACCAGTGTTGGACAAGGACCCCAAACCAAGCATTACTTACAATGTTACCTTACTTTTAAAATTTTATTTATATTAATAGGAAATCTCTCTAATAAAAACTTTAGGTACCCCTAAATATGATTTTTGTCAATTTTATATGGTGATACAAGATTAAATGACCAATTTGTAATTATTAATCCATGCTATTACTAATTGTAATGCGATATTTGGATTATTAATCTCTCGCCAATCTTCTAATATCAGGATGGTATCGAGGTGGCATCGAGATGGTATCGGGTGGTATCGAGATGGTATTGGGTGATATGAATTTGATATCAAGGTTAGCATCAAGGTGGTATCAAGATGATATTTGGTGTAGGGTTAGTAAGATGTCTGTTTGATTAAAAAATGACACAATCCAAAAGTCACATGTACACACACACATAAATAAACACAGTGCAAAAAATGAATAAATTAATAGATTATTCATAGAAGTTATTTTAATCATGTCTAACATTAAATTTACATTACGTAACAAGCGTCACGAGATTTAAAAATAATGATATTTATTTTTCATGCCACGGATTGTTGTGACGGTGGGTATCAGGTATTGTGCTGTTGAAATTGAACTGTGTAAGTGCACTGTGTAATAAATTCAAATCTATTTCACACTTCATTATCATAATATACGTCAGTGCAATGGCATTACTCGAACGGTCCGCGTTGCGTGCGTATACAGTCACCGAATGACACCTTTTTTGTGTGGCCGTCTGACGGATAAAATATGTTGTTTTTAGTAATCAATTGTGCAGCCGGGTTTTTCACTGTGCTAATTTTAGAAAAAGATTAAAAATGTTTTAATTAATACTAAAATACCATTTCAAACTTGATATTATTAATGTTAATTATTGATGTGTGAAACTATATGGGATAAATACTTGATTCTTGAGTCAATTCCTACAGAATTGAAGAAAAAGTGTTTTGGAGGTATTTTCGGTTAAAAATTAATTTAAAATTTTTTAAAAAATAAAATAAATTAAATATTGTTTTTTAGAGAAATAAAAGCAAACTAATAATTATTTGAAAATAAATAAAGAAAATACAATTTTAAAAACTAAATAAAAAAATTAATTTAAAATTTTTAAAAACATAAATTAAATATTATATTTTAGAGAAATAAATGCAAACTAATAATTATTTAAAATGAAAATTTTAATAAAAAATAAATTAGAAATGCAATTTTAAAAACTAGCAACCTTTTTAAATTTAATAAAATATTTAAATAATTTAAATTTGTACGTATTTATTAATTCAAAAATTTATATTTTTTACAAAAAATCTGTTCTGAAAAAAATGATGGTCAATTTTACATTTAGTTTTTAACGTATTTTCGATCAAAATTTAATTTTTCTAAACCAAAATTTAATTTAAAATTTTTTTTAAAAAATAAAATTAGTTTAAAAGTTTTTAAAAAATAAGATAAATTAAATATTTTTTTTATAGAAATAAAAGCAAACTAATATTTATTTAAATTAATAATTAAAATTTAATTAACAATAAATTAGAAATATAATTTTAAAAACTAGCAACCTTTTTAAATTTAATAAAATATTTAAATAATTTAGATTTATAAATATTTATTAATTCAAAAAATATATATTTTTTACAAAATCTGTTCTGAAAAAAATTATGGTCAATTTTATATTTAGTAAATAAAGTATGATAAGGAAAAAAGTATTTTAAATACCTAGATTTCCGGCCGTTTTCGGTGGTGTGATCAAAATGTTCTTTTCAATAATTTCATACAAAAACCCATGACCAGCTTTGCAACTTGTATTTTGAAAGACCTATATATTTAGAATAAAGCACTTAACAAAGTTCAAAGTGGTGACCAGAACATAATAGGTAACCTTGGAGCCTTTAATAGGGAGCAAAATAATTTTTCAGTATTAAATAAATTTTTTATAATAAAGACTTTATTGTTGATAATATGCCATTTGTGGAGGGAAATCTCGATGACAAATGCGCATTTATAGAAATAACAACACGTATGACAAAACAGTGAGGAATGGCACTGAGGGCACTGCAAATTGCAAAATAACCTAAAACCACAAAATACAATGAAATGCAAATTAATATTTTTATATTGAATTAAAAAATGAAAAAAATGGAAAACTCTAAATCAGTGATTTCCAAACATTTTGGAGTCACCATCTCCTTGGTTCCAAAATCTTAATAATAGTCTACTCACATTTTGTATTGATAACATATTATTAAATTGTTTCCCGGTTACAGTCGATCAATAAAAGCACATTAGGAGTGAGAGATAATCAATAAATATAAAATAGGAAAACAAAAATAAAAGAAGAAAAAAGTAAACAAAAGGGCTTGGATTTTTAAATTTTTTGTAGGGGGGGGGGGAATAAAAACTGAATGTGTTTGATGACTGTCGAATTCATGCACAGTACAACAGTTGATTAGGAAACCATGAACCCATTTGCCATTTTTTTAACGGGAATTTTTGTTTGTGCAAATGATTGCCGGCTTTTGCTTCATTTAAATTTGGGTTTCGGTAAAAGTAATTCCCATGAAATTCTGCATGTCCAAATATATTTTGCAACACTACCATTAGAAAATAAATATATTACCGACCATTTTGACGAATGTCATTGAATAATAATGAGGGATAAAATCTCTTTAAACGATGGATAAAAATGTGATCAGTGCCATATTGCAAACTTTTGAGGGGAATGGAATATTCAAAATATATTTTTATTATAATTATAATGATTTTATTAAAAAGAGAGTTTGAAGACTATAAATCAGTAATATATCGATATTTGTTGATACTCACGAATTTTCGGCACTGCCTTTTTCAAGTGAATTTCACTTGAAAAGGCAGTGCCGAAAATTCGTGAGTATCAACAAACATCGATATATATCAAACATTCCCTCTAAGCAGTTATGAAAGTCCTGTGCATTTATCACAAGCTGGAGCGCATGCAAAAATCATCAAATCAAACAAAATTTTTACTATTTGAATTTAATTTGAATTTTCAAAAATAAAACAAATGAAATTAAAAAATAATGTTAAGTCACCAATTTTGTATCAGTGTAAAATTGTTGTTGCACTTGCACATTTGGTGATTTGGCCTGCTCAGCTTTTCGGTTTCCCAAGCAGAAATCCTCTCGTCTTAGATTTATTCCTAAAAACTTAACCTCAATTACTTAAAATCTTGAAAATGGAATAATCTATGAGTATTTATGGTATTAATATAAACAAAAAACAAAAATGAACACAATTTTTTATTTAAAAATCAAATCCTTTTACTTTAGAATTTTTATCTTGGATATTCTGTATATTGAAAATAAAATCTGTTAATCAAATGAAATAAATCTTTAAATTTTACAATTTTTATGAATTTTATGATGTTTCATAATAATAGAGTAAATATATATTATAAATTTTTTTATAAATTATAATAAATTTATAACTCCCTTGAAACACCTTCCTTGGAAACGGCACACCTTACCGATATAATATCATTTATTTATTTATGTATATTATATACAGGGCCGGCCCTAGCCAAAATGGCGCCCCCGAATTTTGGCGCCCTAGGCACCTGCCTGCTTTGCCTGTGCCTAAGGCCGAACCTGATTATATATGTATTCTAAATAAATTAAATATAATAATGAAAAAAATAAAATAAAAATAATATGAACAATGAATTCATTTTTAAAGTATGTATGAAATATAAAAAGTTAAGAACCGATGTTTTTTAGAAAAAATAGAATTTTCATTTCATTTGTAGCATAAATTATTAATATTTAAAATACAAAATAAATATTTACATCGGTACAATTTATTTTAAAAATGTTTGTTTTATTATATAATTCAGTATTTCCCGACCTTCTTTATACCAAGCCCCACCGTAGTATTTTCAAATATCATATGTCCCACCGGCCCCTTAGAAGTAGCTGTCAAACTTTAATAATCGATTTTGGGCGCTCAGCAGGTGATTGGAAATTTTTTTGAAAAACTTTTTTTCAATGATTCGTGGGAATAAAAATGGTTAATAAATTTAAATAAAATAACAAACCTGTTTCAAAAAAATTATAAAAATTTAATATTTTCAAAAAACATGTCAATTTATTAGATTAAATAAGCAAAATGTTATAAGATCTCAAAGAAAAGTTCCCCATTCATTCAACTGGAATAGTTGTTCAACAAGTGATTTTGATGTCTTTATGAAATATTTTCCAGATTTTTCACGGAATAAAATCGGCATCCAAAAATGAGTAAATGTATAAAAATTTCGTTACTTTTTATTAATAATTATCTAAATTTTTAATATATATTATTTTTAAAAAGTTGATATATAAAATAAATATAAAAAATCTACAAATTTATAAAATTTATAAAATTTGATTTTAAAAATTTAAAAATTATAATTAAAAAATTATAATTTAAAATTAAATTTTAATCATTTCAGACTAAACAATATTAAAAATATTGAAAAAAAATCAACGGTGCAAAGAATAAAAAAAGCTTCACTGATTAAACTGATTTATATGATTTAATTTAAGAATTATTTTTACAAAAAAAATAATTTGTTTAATACTTAAAAGTGAAATTTTTAATTTTATCATATTTTTAAAAGTTTTCAAAGAAATAATTGAAATCCAAAAATATATCAGAAGTTTAAAAATTTATATGAAAACTATAATTTAAGTTAGATAAATTCTTTTAAAATTTTCCATCGAAGATTGTAAATTTTAAAATGATAATTAAAATTAAATTCCATAGGAAACAAATTTTTTAAAATTTAAATAAACTTTCAAATAAATTGTTTTAATTATACTAAATTACTTAATAATTATTACAATTATGTTTAAATTAATAACCGTAATCATTTTCTTTGTTTTAATCAAATCCATTTTTTGCTGTAAAAGTCATGTAGAAAAACCTCCAACATTTTCCCACAAAATATCCAAAGATTTCCCGATTGATGAAGATTCAACTTTCAATTTCCAATACGAATTTGCCGAAAATCAGAACGACGAGACATCAGATTTAGTATTTGCCATCCATCGAGAGGGCGAACAAGTGGAGAATGCGATTGTTATCACGAGAGAAAATGCGATCTTTTTCAAACACCTTCACAAGACCTACATGCAAATATATGACTACCAAAGAACGAAATCCTCAATTAAAGCCGAAATCCAATTCACTTACTTTGCCGACGGGATGAAATTATCCGTTTATTATTTTGACAGTGGAAGCGTTGATAACCGTAAAAAATTCATCGCGAACGCAGGCTCGTTTTCGGCAAATAAAGTTACTACGAAAACTATTCAAGTACTCAAAGGTAAAGGAGAAGGCTTCCGAAAACCAAAGTATTTGGAAAGAACAATAGGCGAAAAGATTTCAGAATTTTTTAATGACTTCCATAATTTGAATTTGTCCATTTTGGTTCCGATTTACATTGTAGTTATAATATCTATAGGCGCGACAATATTCTTTATTTGCTGGTGTACTTATAAGGTACGAAAGAATAAAAAGTCTAAGAAGATTAAAATGTCACTCTTAGTAGATCCTAATCAAAGAGTTATTATCAATATGCCTCCTTACAACCAGAGTTTATCTAGTAACACTGTCAATCATTATATGGTAGACGGGGGCCAATATGTAAGTGGCAATCATTGTGGTTATTATGGAAGCATGATTCCTTCAAATGATGTCTATGGGAAAGTATATATGCAACTGAATGATCCAAGAAATGCTAGATTTGCAATGAATCGTGAAGAAAGTCATTACATATATGGTGTCGCTCCAATGATCACAGACAACGTTGATCAGTCAAATGTCTACGAGAAAGTATATGTGAAAGCCAACTCGGCTCCTGAAAACAACAACCTAGATTCTCTTCGATTTCATATAGATTCGAATGGGCGATTATATATCATGAATGAATTTGACACGAAAATCTGTGTCAAACAAGATCCGAACGGGCTGATATTCATCACAGGTGCAAACAATGATAAACTGATCATTCAGAAAAACAATATTACTAACCAATTCTTTTTTAAGAATGAAATTGGTGAAAAGATCTTTATTAAAAGTGCTCAAAACTCCAACCAAATGACCCCTAAGTCGTCTCTTATTGAGGAAAAGATTTATGAGGACCTTTAAATCTTAATGCACAAGATTCATTATATTTTTTATTCAATATAATTATTTTTTAAATTTAATTTTTTAAATTTTATTATTCAAATTATTTTACATATTTTTTTTGTTTTAAACCTTGTTTTTTTTTATTGAAACCAAATTTTTTTTTCTTTCCAAAGTAAAAAATTAAAGATTTTACTCATAATATATACATTAATTATTAAAATATTTTACTTAAAAATTAATAACAACAATAAAATTATTTTTTTATTTTTAAAATTGATTATATTTTTAATTACGAAAATGGAATCGTGGACAATAGTTATAGAAACCAATGATTAATGCATTATTTGGTGAGTGTTTGTAATGCATGCTTAATAATGACTCATTTGAATTTGATTGGTCAATTTATCAACAGTCTAACATCACTGCGTTGCATAATTTCGTAATCATTTTTATCATATTTTTTCCCCAATGAATTCATAAAATGTATTCAAAACTTTGGAACTGCAATAATCTATGGAAAATCTGGTATGGATTTCTCATCAGTATATTCCAGCTCTATGTGACCTACAGTTCAATCCGAAGATATATCATTTTCAAAAGTCAATATTACAATCCTCGATACGGCGGCTTGTGGAACATGGCACCTCTTCACCTATATATCGGATGTATTATTTCATCGACATCACTCTTTCTCTTTTTCATATATTTCTGTGTTATCAGTATTCAAAGCTCATCTAATGGAAATATCAGATCCCATTTCAAATTTGAAAAAGAAGGAACAAACCATTGTTTTGGACCAATATCGAGATTGGTATCGAGCTTAATGCGTGAAAATCTTCCCTATGCACCAATTTTACATTTACTCATGGCAACTTGTTTGCTTTTGCCAATTCCCGTTGTTGAAATGGAACAAATACGAAATGAAGTTCTAACTTCAGGTAGATACGTTTTGTCTTTCATATTCATAAATTTATAATTATATATATATATTATTACAGAATAATATTATGAATTAAAATTAAATATTTTTATTAATAAAATTAATGAGATTTGAAATAAATTTAAATTATTATTAAAAAATCAAATAAAAATTAAACTCTTGAACTTTGGTTTTCGACTTTAATTTTAGTGCAATTTGTTTTCTATGCCACTGGACACCTCAAAGATTATCTAGCAAAGCTTTATCAAGTATTTGTTAATTATGGGGGGGGGCATTGTCCCATGGATAAGTATATACATTCCTAACATTGTCACTATAAGGCCACCTCCAAGGTTACTCTAAGTAACTGTAAAACTACTTTTTCTAAAATTACACAGTAAAATTTGGAGGTCATCGTATAGCTTGGTCTATTTTTTCCGTTGTGTTCTGTTCTCATAAATACTTTGAACTTCATCACTTCCAAATCTGCTTTACCCAAGAGACTAGTCTATTTGTCTTTGTATATTTGTCCTTCTCCGTGTTTGTCCTTGCAGTTACCACAAGCTATCGCGCACGCCAAAAATCATCAAACCAAACAAAAGGTTTACTATTTGAATTTAATTTAAATTTCCTAACAATTGGTTTGATTGATATTTTTCTTTATGTTTTGATATATTTATGTTCGGTATTTAATTGAAAGTTACCACGGGTCACTTATCGCCAAATAAAACATCAAAACTCTAAATTGTACTGTAAACCTATTCATCTCAACGGTACTCTTATCCAACTAAAATCGTATAATATTGTAAGGATCGAATCGAGATCAACATTATTCATAAAACGGACTTTGTAAACGGTTCTAAAATTTTCACAAACATCTAATTTTTTGTGTACTGACATCCAAATATCACATCTTAATCATTTTCCTAAATCCATGAGAAAGTTTTATCCATTACCGCGTCCACTTTTATCTAGCTATATTTTTTCCTAGAATTAAAAACCACGAAAAAGGCCCTAAGTTCCATAAATCGATGTGAAATTTCTCGATAAAAAATATTAAAAAAATATTTTACGAAAAAAAACTCCGCCATTCACTCTCTAACGGCCGATGAGAACTAGTTGTTGTTTGTCTTTCGCTAAGAGCGTTTGTGTCAGTTTTTAACATTTTTTAAATATAAATTTAATTCAAGTAAGAAATCTAAATTTGTTATAAATTGATACCGGAAACTTAAGCCGCTAGAAGTACGGTGACTGACAAAATGGTAGTGTGAAGTTATGAAGGAAATGGAACTTTTCCTAGATATTAAAACTACACTTAAAAAATGCAGTGTCGTAAATTTGAGTTAAATAGAAAGAACATTGACCTATGGTAGAAAATTAAATGAAATTCTGAACGAAAAAAACATATAAAAATATAAATCATTTAAACAGTAAAATTCATAATAATAAACTATTAAATGACAAAATGAGCCTTGGCTTTCAAATTTTCGGTTTTTGCAATTATTTGTGTTAAAAATGCATTTGAATGTATTGGTCAATAAAAACGGAATGCAATTTTGTTCATAAATCTAATGTTAACATTTAATTTATGCTGCTGCTAAGAAACCATATTTTCTATTATAAAATAATAGTTGATTTTCATTTACTGACAGTGTCGGCTTTAGTTATAGGCAACATAGGCGACTGCCCAAAGCGGCATTATTTCAAGGGGCGGCTAAATTATGAAAAATTAAAATTTAAAATATTTTTTTTATTATGAAAATTATTTTTTGTGCTTCGTGCTACTAATATCACTTTTTATATAGCACGATTCAGGGCTGTGCGAAGACAAAATTGGGCACCCGTCCTCCCAAAAAAAGCGGGAGTTATTAAATAGGAGATTATTAAATAGCATATATTCGAAAAAGGTTTATTCAATCGTTATATATAATACATTTATCATCATATAATACAACAAAAGATTTTGGCGCCCCATTTGCCCTCACCTTTGCACGACCCTTCTTCAATTACCCTTGTGGTAACTGATTATTCAATCTGATTACCCACTTAGAGCGGCATTATTTCAAAATTGTCTAAGACTGGTACTGTTTACTGATATAATAAAAATAAATAAGTAAAAAAAATAATACCAATAATACAAAGTTTTTTACGATAAAGTTCAAATATTAATTTTATTAAAAAGGCTCTCACTGCCATATTTTGCATCAGTTACCTGTAAATAATAATTCCAACCAATCAATTTGAAATGAGTTTGATTAAATAAAATCATCACTATAATGAGCTGGTGAAAGTCTACATGTTTCAAAATTGTTTCCCATAGAACTTTGGGACCAAATTTATTTTGTTAACCTAATGGAGTGGGCAATTCGTTGCGTTCCTAACGAAGGAAATAGCAAATATGATAATGGTGATTAATTTTATTTTTTATTGCATTAGACGTGAGATGTGAACATCTAGACAGACTAATTCCTCTCACATAAATTTTGACCACATAATCTAGAATTGTATATAATTATATTATTAAAATTTGATTCGATTTGATAAATGGGAGCGCAATTTTGCAAATGTAATTAGCCTTTAATTTCCTCACATTCCAACTATCAATCCTGTAACATTATTACAAATCCTACAAAATAATAACCCGTTTCCAATTTACTTTCATTTATCAAATTTTATAAAAAGATTTATTCCATTAAAACTCCATGAAATAGTTTATGAGTTTGTGTGCAATATTAGAATCTATTGTGTGCTTATTACTGGTGTGTGTGTATGCAAGTGTGTTGATTGTATTTGTCCGTGTGTGTATTTTTCTGTTTATCTTATGTGTGTATGGTAATTAAAAATTAAAAATTATTTATCGCAAATTTCATTACGTAATAGGAAAAGTGGATAAATATTTAAAAAAAAGTGGATAAATATTTAATTGATATTTTACTAATTACACAGTAATTTAGACATTTATGATAATTATAGAATATGATCGAATTAGAGTTAATAATTAATAATAGTGCAATGAGATTCGCCTTACACTATCGAAATCTAACAGTGGTTGAAAAATTAAATACTGCACACAAACACAACATATACTAAAATGACATTCAAAACGCAGACACCATAGAGAGACAATTTGAAGAAAAATAAATTTAACTGCTACTGCGACAACAAAAATGTTACCAACAGTTAGTCTATGTCAACCACCACCCAATGTGCCCATTCCAAAAATTCATGATACTAAATTGATTTTTCTCACTTTCATGCCCGAAAATTTGTCATCAAAGTTCACACAATGAACGTCTTTACTTTGGCGGTCCCTGCATGCAGTTGGGCCACATATCATTAACAATTGGATCACATACTATCACATTTGAATGAGAATAAAAGCATTTTCTGCTGTCAACCTATGAACAAGACTGTTGCTATCAAGATCTGTTTTAAACAGAAATATTTAAGAAAGTAAACTACAGTTTTTTCTTTCTGACAGCTGACGTGAAATTTTTAAATTTTAAGTCCAACACAAATACAGTGAATCCTCTTCTGGCGCCCCCTCATGTCGGCACCTGTGATAAATTTCACCCCTAGCTACTCCTATACTTCCTATACTTCCTTGAGTTGAATTATGGCAATCTCCATATTTTTGACTATTAGAAATTAATGTTTTTTTAACTTTCCTTTTCGATTAGACAATGTTTTATGTAATTTCACGGCAATTTAAAGAAAAAAAATATTTTCTAAAAATTACCAAAAAAACCTGCGCGATTTTTAGGAATTTTTCCCTCTCTCATTTGATGTAGATAATAATTTAAGAAAAAATTTACAACATTTAAACAATGGTAATGTGCGCAAAAATCTAATTGAGTCCATAATAGAATATTTGAAGTTTTAATGAAGATCTTCATGCGGTACATATTTTTGTTATCTTAAACTTTACCTTGCAATTCTGTGAAGTGCCAAGATACCGCTTAATGTGCTTTCTGACAAAATGTAAATGTTCATTAATTTATTTTTGTATAAAGTCCTAAATTATGCCGCGTGTGTTGCATCAATGGTTCTTTCCAATAAAACTTTTAAAGTTCAAGAAAGAAGAGGATTTTCTTAAGAACCAATAATATATATATATATATATATATATATATATATATATATATATATATATATATATATATATATATATATATATATATATATATATATATATATATATATATATATATATATATGTATATATAATAAGAACTTTTATTTCTTCCAATTTCACCACTGATTATTATTATTTTTTCCATTGAATTTATTAAAAATAGAGTTTGAAGACTATAAATCAGCAATATATTGATGTTTGTTGATTTGTTGATTTGTTGATTTTTTTGTTGATTTTTGTTGTTGATTTGGTTGAGTATCAACAAACATCGATATATTACTGATTTATAGTCTTCAAACTCTCTTTATAATAAATTCAATATATATATACTTAGTTGCTTTGGAAAATAAAGCAAGAAAATGTACTAACGAAATCTCACGCACGGAATGAGATGTTAAAACCCTTGTGCTGGAAACAATACACAAACTAATCTTATAAAAATATTTATTTGTGGTTAAGTGTTCATAATATTTCTAAATTGTTATTTAACCTTTGACTCTATTCAATAACCTGAAAATGATGTCAAATTTAGAGTTTGGAGCTTATTCAACATTTGTTTGATTGAAAACTTTGATTTTGCTTTTTACTGTTCTTTCGTGATGTGATCCGGAAATTTAAAAGAATTTCATTTCTAGTTTTATTGTCTTTTTATTATAATTTTTCACTGCCTCAGTAAGATCCGGATATCCGTTAATACTGTCGAGAAGGCTGGAATAGACATCAAAAAAACCTTTCATAGAATGATGCATATTTATCTCCCACATTTAAAATTCTCCGCTAATTTACTGGTGACATTTTTCCTTTGATTTTTTATAGGACAATTGTTTCTTTGCTTTTCTTTGCAATAGTCTCTATTCCTAGTGTTATGCATAGGCTTTTTCAATTTAATCTGGGTGTGGCAAGCATGACAGGCGTTTCTGTTATATATGCTGAAATATATATACTACTCACACTAATGGATGTTTATTTGAAGTACAATAAAAATGTGACATTTTCAATTTAAGTCATGGCCCACACATGGGGAGGCTGACAAGGCTCTAGCCCTAGGGCCCGGGATTAATGTGGCCCGCCGTGGCAGGTCGGTTAACTTATTAAATATTGACTTTTGTTTTGTACATATCAACTAAAATTAATTACTGCATTTTGCTATAGGCACATTATATTATTCCGCAAATCCTCTCATCATCATGTTGGTGATTTATCTCCATTCGGACATTAGTATATGCCGTATTGCCGATGGAAAACACTTGTCTGTATTGATACATTGAAAAAAAATTTTAATCGTATTTTGATTTAAAGCTTAAATTTGCAAATATAATTAAAAACGCTGCATGCGACAGCAAGCGAGTTCCGGGATGGAGGTGTCTTTGAACTTCGTCAGAACATGCATCAACATAATGATGCAGGTAAAGAAGTTATACTTCTCTTTTATATGTACAAACATGTTGTTTTTTATTTATGGAGAAGCCTATTCCAATGCTACCAGCTAGTGATTTTTAATGTTTGTTTATTTTTATAATTTGACCACTTTTTGGATGATGCTTTATTATTGCTTGCTGACAAAGAAAATAATACCGTCCTATTTTATTTCGCCGAAAACACGCTGTAAAAAAAGGCTAACTTCTAAGCAAAAAAAACTTAAATTTTAAGTTCATAACATTGTTTTTATTCAAAATTGATATCAGAAAATCATATTTGCAAAATTTAAATTGCAAACTACTTTCAATCTATGGCAGTGATTTGCAAACATTTTCATCCTGTGATATGCCTAAGTAATTTTTTTCGCAATTTAAAGTGGTACCAAATACATAACCTGTTCATTACGATATTAATAAATAATAAACTATTGAATTGAAATAAAAACTGGAATGAGCTGCTTACGGATGTATATATATATATATATATGTCGTAGGCAAATGGTAATTTTAGGAAAATAACATTTGGCTAGGCAAATGCCAGCTTTAGCTATTATTTCATTTCCATAATTTGTCCCCCTAGGGGTACGGGTCACAAGGGTACACGTACATTCAACACCACACCCCCCCCAAGCAATGGAAATGAAATAATAGCTAAAGCTATTTAACCAGGCAAATGGCATGTGCCTAGCCAAATGTTATTTTCCTAAAATTACCATTTGCCTACGACATATATATATATATATATATATATATATATATATATATATATATATATATATATATATATATATATATATATATATATATATATATATATATATATATATATATATTTATAATAATAAAAAATCTAATGAAAATATCAAAACTATTATTCCACAATGATTTTCAGGATTCAATAATTTTTTTTTAATTTGAACTTTCAAACTTCTTATGGTTGCGGAACCCTAATTAACTTTTTAAAATATAAGTTTAATTTTTAATACAATATTTAACAAATATAAAAACCTTGAATAAATATTTTAATTTTTAAATTAATGGCTTGGGTGTGCATGGCTATCTTTACATAAACTGGCAATATTGGAAGAAATTGTTGTTAATTGTAAACGCGTGGCACTTTCTTCATCAAGTTTATTTCTGTATTTAGTTTTCCTAGCAATATAAACGGAGAA